>JAMPIV010000469.1:5000-70366 GCA_024509875.1 Oreohelix idahoensis
CCCACCATCAAGCAAACTAAGTCGTAACGGGAAGAAGAACACTGGCCCGAGCTTTTGTTAGTTTACTGACACAGAGAGATAATTCATAATTTCCTGAACAGTGATGTGACTAGTTTTCTCACTGGACTTAAACCATCCCTCACGGATAAAGTGTACCAGCACGCGTAAGAATTTTATTATCAGCGGCAAAGTCAAATAGACCACACCATCCTCACCCCGGTATCAGAGACCGTGCCCTCCCATAGAAACTGTTATTAAGAAAAGAGACACAATTACAGATTCATTTTCCAGCGATTACGGGATCCTTTTTATGTGCTGACCGCTTACCCGCTAATCTGGGGCTAGAACTTGAACAAACACTCATACATTTAGTTTGAGGTGTAACTGCTGTTGTGTTATTCTATGGAGTGCCAGATTTTTTTCACAATCGGTAAGTGAGAGCAAGATGAGTGAAGGCCTTTACTAGCGCGTGTATGAATGATATGAAATTAAATCTTTTGTGTAACCATTTTGTTAACTTGCTTACCTAGTAATATATATCTTTTCTGTGTACCCTACATTGTTCCTTTAAGTGGGATAGTTGATAATTTGTTAACTCTGTTGTAAACCCCCCTCCTTTTCTTTTGCTTAGTAAAGGGAAGAACAATTGGGAAGAACAGGGTTTTTTTTTTCTACCACCTATACCTAATTTTGAAACACCTCTTTCAGAATAATTAACTTCACTGTTAGGTTAACTTACCTACGTTCCTGATAACTATCTATCTTTGGACTGGGTTTATCTTTGTCTAATAAGCGGGACGGGCTTAGTCGATACCAATCTTCTTCACCCCTCCCTACCTTGTTATTTGCATTTTTCTGTAATTTTGATAATTCTTGTTGTAAACAAATGATTATTTTAGTGATTGTCTTTTTTAACTTTAATAAACAACATAAACTTAATCGTTATTGTGTTGGACTACCCAAAGCCCATAAAATTTCCCCTATTTGTTTAAGATAATTGTATCCACGTTGTCTGTGTCTTTGAAGCACCAAATCGGTGGGAGAGCAGGGGTGTGTCTGGAAAACTGGCAAATAATTGTTTGACCAGGAGAGTGGAAGAGAAGATTGAGAGAAACGATTTGTCGTAAATAAGTCTGTCTTTACTCTCCTCCAGCACTCTGTGAAGCAACTATTTACTCTCTACATTTCTATCACTGAGCTTTTCACCATCATTCTACACTCTAAACCGGTCTACTATTTCTAAGACTCTTTCTCTCAAAATAAATTTACGACAGCTGGTAGTAAGCATCATTCTGTGTGTGACCTGGATGTTCTACATTCCATTTGTTTCTGTATCTGTGTAGTGAAATTGACAGAGATACAACGGTAAAATACCTCCAAAGATAACATGTAAGGATAAAAACATAATGCGTAGGCTGCTGATAGTACATGATCGCCCAGACCGCGGGTTATCACCCTCCATAAAAATTGACTAGCTAGACAGGAGGAGGGGAACGGCGGATAAAAAGGAAAAAATATGACTGGAAAGATTGCGTGAGACTAGAAAGGCTAAGGAGACGCAATTGGGGGGGAAACGGAGAAAAGTCACGTTTCCCAAGTTGACATAAAGTAAGGAACTCGACAGAAGGGACCTTGGATATGTTACGCCAAGTCATTTATTGGTCGCTTTTGCGATACCAAGCCTTTGATTTGAATTCAGCGGCAGAACGCAGATGTTTGGAATATTACAAAAATTAAAAAGTAACTTTTTCGTAATATTAATGTTAGGAATATAAAAATTAGCTGGCCGGATGGCCCATTCTGAGCAGTGAACTAATATGTTCTTAATTTTACAGACGGATAGATAATATTGAAGATAATGACAAAAGACAGTGTTGTTCACATCAGCGACAGACTGTATGGAATAAAAAGTGTCGCTATTTGCACAAAAAAACACGACCTCGAGACGCAGGTGTTCAAATCTACTTAGTAGGGAAGCGAAGGGACATTGGTGGGAGCTGTGTCTAAATATAACTTTTAACGACAAAATTTTGGAGGGGAGAGAAAGGTTGGTTCAAAAATCCAGTACGTTTTTGAAAAAACCAAGTAGAGACGGACAGACTAACAGATAAACATCCATACTTGACTGAAGCATGACTGAAATGACTTTAGGGTAGGAAATTTGAATTTGAAATAAACCTAGGCAGTGATTGGCCACAGACAATCATTTTATCGGCGCTCAGACGCGCAAGTGGGGCCATTCCTCAATAGTTGTTCGATGATAGACACAGTATTTTAAAGTGTGGTGATTTCCAAATGAAAGAAAGTGAAATAAGTTCAGGGACGCCATACTATAGCCAGCAGCTCAGCTGAGTTTTGCTAGCATTTCTGTGTTCTTTATTCATAATCTGGTAAGATTGAAATTATTTCTTTGTATATTTTGAATATTGTTTAATGTTCGAGTGATTTGATACTGCCATATCATAATCTAGCCTTACAAACAAGTAGGGATTTGCTCTAGACCCCCCCGCCCAAGTCAGGGTCTAGGGACCAACAATATACATAAACTCCAGCAAGGGTTAGGAAAGACAGATCAAGTGTTGAGAATAATGAAACATATTACCTATCCACTTTTAGGGAAGGAAACTAATAAATATTTTTCAGAATCTATAGTCTGGAAGGACCTATCTGATGTAAAACCACCATGGTAAATGTGCTGTTTGGTCAGAGAGATCTGACCTGTCTGTATGATGTGGTTGTTGTGTCCGTGTTGTGTCCAGACGTGGGTAGAGAATAGAATTTTGACACATAGCCAATACTTTGATTGCAGAGCTGTGAGTTTCAGTTGTCAACAAGGCGGTGTCCATTCAGTTGGTGATTTTACTCGAGTGTATCTGTGCAGTACGTTGTGACAGAGACCACTATTATTGCCCGCCAGCACGGAGAGGTGGGACCACCAGATTTCAGCACCAGAGCTACATATGCAAGATGAGTGAGCCTCTGGTCTGCTGGAAGTTCACCAACGCCTTTTAGTTACTAATACCCCATAAAATTCCTGTAATTTACTGGACACTGTGTAGTCAATATAGACAGGTGTGATGAGGCCACCCCAACAGCACAAGCATTAACTATCCTCCCAAGTAGATGACTACTAGAACATTTTAATAAAACTAACTAGTCTAGTACTTATATATGTACACTCTTGCATTTATTATGTAACATTCCATGCATTTCTTTCATAATTTTTTAAATCCTTTTTTTTTTAAAAAAAGTTCTGGTCAACATAAAACTTGATCCAGAACAAATAAATGTAATATAATTCTATCAAAAATTTTACACTCTGGAGTTAGTTCAGTGTATTATAATATTTGTTAAATATTATTAGTCTGCTTAAATATCTGTGGGTGTATCTATAACTATCACACCACATTACACATCATTACCCTAGACATTTTACATAGCTACATTCATTAAGAAAAAAAATTGAGTGTGAGGTCGTAGTGGTAGCAAGAAAGGCCTTCTGACAATTCACAACTACATTTTATCTCAGGAGCCTTCACAGCTGGCCTCATACATTACATTTAGTAATATCACCATCATACAATACCATAAAACCCACTACATACATTGGGGTCTTGTCCAGGGATAATTAGCCCAACAGTAATATTAGGATTTCCTGGTTGGAGAAATAAAATTAGGGGAAAAAAATTGTGAAATTCCCTTTAAAATTAAAAGTGTCCCTGCAGATAAAAGTTGGTGAATCTTCACAGCCAGTGATAATTAATTAGTTAACTGGTTAGTTAGAATTAGTTAGACTATAGTCATAAGAAGTACTTAGTGTATTTACTGGTTAGAGATTTAGCTTGTATATTATTATATTGTCTGAAAAGTATGGCGGAGCTAGCAAAATTCCGATCAGCTGCTGTGCTGACCGCAAAGGAGATGGGAATGGATGGTCAGATTTTAATTCAATATGTAACGGCTGAATGTGATAAATATATTGAAAGGGAAGATAGAAAGGTAGCTGAAGAGAAGAGGTTACAAATTGAGGCTGATAGAGAAATTAAGAGGCTGCAGATTGAGGCAGAAGAAAAACGACAGCAAAGGGAGGCAGAAGAAAAACGACAGCAAAGGGAGGCAGAAGAAAAAAGGTTGACTGCCGAAAGGGAGGCAGAAGATAGAAGGTTGCAAAGGGAGCACGAATTACGACTAAGGGAGCTGGAATTACAAGGCCCGGCTCCTGAAAATGGTGCCAGCCCTTTTGCCTCAGATGCTACGCCCAGTCTGGGAGCCTCAAACTCAGCTATGGGGTTTCATTTAGACCATTTTGTTGAAAAAGACGATGACATAGAGGGGTACCTAGGACGTTTTGAGTTATTAGCTACTACATATGGGTTAGAGAGAGAGAGGTGGAGTTTAAAGCTATCGCAGGGATTGAGAGGTACTTCTTATGAAGTATTTGCCAAAATGAACAGGGAAGACCAAGACAATTATGACATGTTAAAGCAGGCTTTGTTATTAAGGTACGAGAAGAATGGTGAATTTTATCGTAAGAAATTTAGAAATGCCAAACTGTTGTCTGGGGAGACATACCACCAATTCTCTGCTAGACTAGAAACCTATTTGGAGAAATGGACGGCTCTGGGGAAGACCCAAGATCTTAAAGAAATGATCATGATTGAGCAATTGAGAGAGTCCATGGCTCCAGACATGAGAAAATTTCTCATGGAACAAGGTGCAGAGAAGTTGGGGGAAATTTTAAATGTTGCTGAGAGGTATCAGACAGCTCAGGCAGAGGTAAGTGGTGCTAAAAAGAAGCACATAGACAATTTTAAAGCTCCACAGCAATTTAATAAATTTGATAATAGAGAGCAGGGAAATAAAGGTAGGACAAACTTTGAGCGGCCAAGAAATGACTATCGCGACAGAAACTCACAGTTCAATGACCAAAAGTTCAATGAAAGAAAACCGTTGAACCAAGGAAAAAGATGGTGTAAATGGTGCAAGAAGGATAACCATAACACCGAATTTTGTAGAAGGAAACCTTCAAACATTGCTGCAATGAAGTCGGGGACGCGAAGATTAAAGGTTAATCCTAATGGACAACAGGAACCTTATCACCCCCCAGTTTGTGAGGATGTTATTTGTAATGGGGTCACCATAAGGTGCCTTTATGATACAGGTTTGGATTATGATTCAGTTGTGAAGTCTAGCCTAGTGGACCCAAGTCAGTATACCACAGAAACAGTGGAAATACAAGGGGCGACTAAGGACATACCACTCATGACACTTTCCATCGCAAGGATAACGGTGAAAACTCGCTATGTGGAAGGAGAAATCAGAGCAGCAGTGATAGATGAACCAATCTACCCTCTGATATTGGGGTGTAGATACGCCTTCTTGGGGAATCCCGAGAAACCTGTGATCATGGCGACAGTGCAGACCAGGTCACAGAAGAAGGAGGAAGAAGGTGAACCTATAAATGCTCATCCAGAGGAGATGAGGAAGGCGCAGGCTGAGGATAGGACACTCAAGCCCTGTTTTAAAAAATTGCCCAAATGCCACACACCTCCGAGCAAGGGGGAATATTTCATGAAGAACAAACTCTTATACAGGAAGGCCGGAACTGGAACAAATGGTCACAACCAGCTGGTTCTTCCCACTTCATATAGAGATAAAGTGATGGAACTCGGGCATGCGATTCCCTTCAGTGGTCACATGGGGATCAGCGCCACAGGACAGCGTATAGCTTGTCATTACTTCTGGCCAGGGATAACGGAGGATATAAAAAGATATGTCAAATCCTGCCCAGAATGTCAAAGGGTAGCTCCAAAGCACTGGACTGCTCCTGCAACTCGAGGGGAAATGCCCATAGTGGGAACACCTTTTGAGAGGGTTGCAGTGGATATTGTAGGACCTCTCACTCGGACCAAGAGGAGGAACAGTTACATCCTGACTCTGGTGGACACTTGTTCTATGTGGGGAGAGGCGGTAGCCCTGCCATCAATTGATTCAAAACATGTAGCAGAGGCACTACTTACAATATTTACCCGATTAGGATTCCCGCATCAAATCTTGACGGATAATGGTTCTCAGTTCAAGGGGAAACTAACGGAAGAAGTTTTTAAGCTATTTCAAGCCAGACACTTTCATTGTAGTCCGTACCATCCACAAGGGAACGGCCAGGTAGAGAGGTTCAACGGGACTCTCATTTCTATCCTGAGAAAGCTGGCACACGAAAAAACCGGATCTGTGGGATCAATTCCTGCCCGCCGCATTGTTTGCGTACCGGGAGGTTCCACATAGTTCAACCGGGATGGCTCCCGCAACTCTGCTATTTGGGAGGCCAATAAAAGGTCCATTAGAAGCTCTATTAAGGACCTGGACAGATGAGAAGGCGGAAGAGACTGTTACCTCATCGTATCAATACGTGAACGAACTGACCACTCGTTTGAAAGCTGGATGGAAACTGGCAAATGATAATTTGAAGCAAGCCAGGAAGAAACATGCAGCATATTTTAATAGGAAGGCAAAGGACAGGGAACTGGCAGTCGGAGAGAAGGTGCTGCTTCTACTACCCGGAAGCCAGAATAAATTACAAATTGGTTGGCAAGGTCCATATACGGTTCTAGAGAAGGTGTCTAGAACAAACTATAAAATTGACAAAAAGGGGAAGGAGAAAGTTTATCATGTAAACCTGTTAAAGAAGTATCTGGACAGACCACTCCAGGAAAGCACCCCCTTATTGACCTTGGCTATTGCAACCCAGATGCAAAAAGAACCACTC
The DNA here is from genome assembly GCA_024509875.1 of Oreohelix idahoensis. Lineage (NCBI taxonomy): Eukaryota > Metazoa > Mollusca > Gastropoda > Stylommatophora > Oreohelicidae > Oreohelix > Oreohelix idahoensis. Next base: position 11,767 of record JAMPIV010000469.1, read on the forward strand.
ACCTCACATGAATACCCATTACATCCTTGTGAAACCGCAGCACAGGTAAAAGTCAGTAAGCACCTGACTAAAAACCAGAGGGAGAGAGTTCAACAGGTTCTGGAGGAACATACAGATGTATTAACAGATAAACCAGGCCATACAAATTTGCTACAGTATGACATGAAACTGGTAGACTCAAACCCAATCTGTATGAGAGCCTATTCTATTCCGTTCGCGAAGGAGAAGGCATTGAAGGAAGAAATAGAGTATTTGTTGAAGGAGGGGATTATTTCGCACAGTGAATCATCTTTTAGTTCTAGTGTCGTTTTGTTGAGAAAACCGTCTGGGGAACACAGACTGTGCATAGATTACAGGAAACTGAATACTGTCACAGAAGGACAAGTGGATCCATTACCAGACACAAAACAGTTATTTGCCAGACTGAACAAGGCAAAATACTTTTCAAAGGTGGATCTTAGTAAAGGCTATTACCAGATCCCAGTGAAGCCTGAAGTGAGACCTTATTTGGCTTTTAGCACTTCGGATGGACATTATGAATTCAATATGCTACCATTCGGACTGAAAAATGCTCCGAGTGTGTTTTCAAGGATGATGCGCAAATTGTTGGATCCCCTGAATAACCCATGTATCACGAATTTCATGGATGATATTCTCGTCGCCACAGAGACATTTGAAGAACACATTGAAGCTCTGGAGATGTTGTTTGATAGACTTCGGGAGGCGAACTTAACTGCTAGGCCAACAAAATGTTGTATTGGATGCAAAGAGTTGGAATTCTTGGGACACACTGTATATCAGGGTAATATGACCCCTGATCCTAAGAACTTGGAAAAACTGCAGAGAGCACCTAGGCCGCAAACAAAAAAGGACGTGCGATCATTTGTGTCGTTATGCGGATTTTATCAGAAATACATCAAGAATTTTAACGCTATTTGTGCTCCTCTGACTGATCTGACTCGCAAGGGACTTCCAGATAAAATTATTTGGACTGCACAATGTGAACTAGCGTTCCAAGAGTTAAAGGAAAAACTCACTAGCAAGCCTATTCTCAAACTGCCTGATTTGACACAGGACTTTGTCTTAAGAACCGATGTAAGTAATGTAGGACTAGGAGGGGCTTTGTTGCAAAGATCATCTTCACCTGATGGGGAACTGAAACCAGTCGCTTATGCAAGCCGTAAATTGAATAAGGCGGAACAAGGATACTCCACAAGCGAAAAAGAATGTTTAGCGTTAATCTGGGCAATAAAGAAGTTTCAAATCTATCTGTATGGTAGGACTTTTGTGGTGGAGACGGACCATCAGCCTCTCGTATTCTTATCTCAGGCTAAGCATGAAAACGCAAGATTGCTGAGGTGGTCTTTATTGCTTCAACCTTATCAGTTCAGTATCCAATATATCCCAGGCAAATTGAATGTCGGTGCAGATTTCCTCAGTCGGCACCCCTGTGATCAAAATTAGAGTAGTGGCAGACGTGAGGAGTAATTTTACCTATGTGTATCGCTGGCTTTGGAACTTGCCATAGGCATGTTTTCAAGTGGGGAGATGTGTAGTGAAATTGACAGAGATACAACGGTAAAATACCTCCAAAGATAACATGTAAGGATAAAAACGTAATGCGTAGGCTGCTGATAGTACATGATCGCCCAGACCGCGGGTTATCACCCTCCATAAAAATTGACTTGCTAGACAGGAGGAGGGGAACGGCGGATAAAAAGGAAAAAATATGACTGGAAAGATTGCGTGAGACTAGAAAGGCTAAGGAGACGCAATTGGGGGGGGGGGAAACGGAAACGGAGAAAAGTCACGTTTCCCAAGTTGACATAAAGTAAGGAACTCGACAGAAGGGACCTTGGATATGTTACGCCACAGTCATTTATTGGTCGCTTTTGCGATACCAAGCCTTTGATTTGAATTCAGCGGCAGAACGCAGATGTTTGGAATATTACAAAAATTAAAAAGTAACTTTTTCGTAATATTAATGTTAGGAATATAAAAATTAGCTGGCCGGATGGCCCATTCTGAGCAGTGAACTAATATGTTCTTAATTTTACAGACGGATAGATAATATTGAAGATAATGACAAAAGACAGTGTTGTTCACATCAGCGACAGACTGTATGGAATAAAAAGTGTCGCTATTTGCACAAAAAAACACGACCTCGAGACGCAGGTGTTCAAATCTACTTAGTAGGGAAGCGAAGGGACATTTGTGGGAGCTGTGTCTAAATATAACGTTTAACGACAAAATTTTGGAGGGGAGAGAAAGGTTGGTTCAAAAATCCAGTACGTTTTTGAAAAAAAAACAAGTAGAGACGGACAGACTAACAGATAAACATCCATACTTGACTGAAGCATGACTGAAATGACTTTAGGGTAGGAAATTTGAATTTGAAATAAACCTAGGCAGTGATTGGCCACAGACAATCATTTTATCGGCGCTCAGACGCGCAAGTGGGGCCATTCCTCAATAGTTGTTCGATGATAGACACAGTATTTTAAAGTGTGGTGATTTCCAAATGAAAGAAAGTGAAATAAGTTCAGGGACGCCATACTATAGCCAGCAGCTCAGCTGAGTTTTGCTAGCATTTCTGTGTTCTTTATTCATAATCTGGTAAGATTGAAATTATTTCTTTGTATATTTTGAATATTGTTTAATGTTCGAGTGATTTGATACTGCCATATCATAATCTAGCCTTACAAACAAGTAGGGATTTGCTCTAGACCCCCCGCCCAAGTCAGGGTCTAGGGACCAACAATATACATAAACTCCAGCAAGGGTTAGGAAAGACAGATCAAGTGTTGAGAATAATGAAACATATTACCTATCCACTTTTAGGGAAGGAAACTAATAAATATTTTTCAGAATCTATAGTCTGGGAGGACCTATCTGATGTAAAACCACCATGGTAAATGTGCTGTTTGGTCAGAGAGATCTGACCTGTCTGTATGATGTGGTTGTTGTGTCCGTGTTGTGTCCAGACGTGGGTAGAGAATAGAATTTTGACACATAGCCAATACTTTGATTGCAGAGCTGTGAGTTTCAGTTGTCAACAAGGCGGTGTCCATTCAGTTGGTGATTTTACTCGAGTGTATCTGTGCAGTACGTTGTGACAGAGACCACTATTATTGCCCGCCAGCACGGAGAGGTGGGACCACCAGATTTCAGCACCAGAGCTACATATGCAAGATGAGTGAGCCTCTGGTCTGCTGGAAGTTCACCAACGCCTTTTAGTTACTAATACCCCATAAAATTCCTGTAATTTACTGGACACTGTGTAGTCAATATAGACAGGTGTGATGAGGCCACCCCAACAGCACAAGCATTAACTATCCTCCCAAGTAGATGACTACTAGAACATTTTAATAAAACTAACTAGTCTAGTACTTATATATGTACACTCTTGCATTTATTATGTAACATTCCATGCATTTCTTTCATAATTTTTAAATCCTTTTTTTTAAAAAAAAAGTTCTGGTCAACAGAAAACTTGATCCAGAACAAATAAATGTAATATAATTCTATCAAAAATTTTACACTCTGGAGTTAGTTCAGTGTATTATAATATTTGTTAAATATTATTAGTCTGCTTAAATATCTGTGGGTGTATCTATAACTATCACACCACATTACACATCATTACCCTAGACATTTTACATAGCTACATTCATTAAGAAAAAAAAATTGAGTGTGAGGTCGTAGTGGTAGCAAGAAAGGCCTTCTGACAATTCACAACTACATTTTATCTCAGTAGCCTTCACAGCTGGCCTCATACATTACATTTAGTAATATCACCATCATACAATACCATCAAACCCACTACAATCTGATTCTGATAAAACTCTTTGCCTCCTCGACACACGGGAGTGTACAGTCGGCCTATTCTTTATTTGTCTCATCAGAAACCCTCGGGATTTACACGGGGATGAGAAAAGCAAATATATGCTTGAATAAATAAACAAGCGACAACTCGCGGAGGCAGATGTCCACAAGTACTTGAAAGCGTAGATCTCTGCTGGAAATTACTTCCTCTGGATCAATAAGCCTCTGTACAAATCCAGACATAGCTAGGCCACTACAAGAGAGGAGTGAAGAAACTATAATTCTAGTGTAGAGATTCGTGACAAAGTGTGGTAATTTGCCCTTATGCAAAAGTGAGAGCAAAAGAGACAGTAAACTCACTCTGTTCATTTTCTCTTTTCTCCCCAAAATTTTCTTTCTATCTCTTATGCTCTTTCGTTTCTCTTCAGACTTGCGCACGCAAACAGTATCTCACCCAAGCAAGCAGCCGGAAAGACATTTCAAATTAAATTCTTCGTTGTTTTTGACTTGGGGTCCCACAAGGGAATTTAAGATTTTCCCGAGATCTGGCTGTACTGTCAAAGACTTGCGGGAAGGATATGGAACATTTCTTGTGTTCATATGTCATAGAAGGTGTCTGGAAAAAAGACGTGAATATGCTGGAGGAAATTCTCTGATGACTTCAGGAAGATTTAGATATAGACCAAGCGTTTGTTTTATTGTGTCTGCCTACGCTAACGTTCAGAACTGGGCGTTATGAAGAATTATAAAAAAACAGACCAATGAGGATGTGGGATCAGTGATCACGTAATTTCCATTGGGCACGTGATAGCATGAGGTGCACTTGAAAATATCATGACCTCAGGAATTATAGAGGAAAAGTGACGTAAAGGAAGACACGGAGAAACGATAAGGGATAACTTGATACTTTATAATGGGAAAATTGATGGAGAGCGTTAAAAAAATAGAGGTCAGTATAAAGGCTTGATCACCTACGCCTTGAGATACGGCACTTGCTTCACTAGTCACCATTATTTTCCTTTGCGTTCCTTACAAAGCATTGAGCTACCACTGCAGCTAGTCCCCTTGCAAGAAGCCTGCACCAATCATTCAAATGCTCTTGCGGTAGTGGTTTATGTTTGAATTTGTTTTACACGATTAGGTTGCTACCTCGATCTATTTGAGTTTACGTAATTGTGGGCATGTATGTATGTATGTATGTATGTATGTATGTATGTATGTATGTATATATATATATATATATATATATATATATATATATATATATATATATATATATATATATATATATATATATATATATATATATATATATATAAGTTTGTAAATATGTGTCATAACAAGGGTAAGACACTCTGGAATTGCCACGTAAACTAGTCTCTTTATGATAAAATTATGAATTGCACAACAGAAGCCCTGCTATAACTTTATGGTTAATGCCCCGATCACGATAATTCTTTTGGGATTTGAACAGGAACTACAAATACATGTAATTATGGCAGTGGGAAATCATTATCTTTGGTATTTGACGAGGATATTATGATATAGTCGGTAAATTCGCGCAACAGCATTGACATTTTACGAAAGTTTACAAGAGAAAAAGTGAACTCTGGCGCGAACCTCTGAGAAAGCAAGGGTTAGACATGAGATTAGATATAGAAACACCGTCGCATACACAGTTCCTTACTTCCCGAAATCACTGCAAGATGTGACAGAGCTGAGAAGATATCTAGAGTGCTGACTCTTATAGTTAGAAGTCTTAACCCACAACACAACAAGATAACTGAGAAGAAGCCACAACTGACCGCAATTGTGAGCGATTTGTAGATGGAAGCGTCAAACAGCCGCAGACTTCTAAATAATACTGTGTCTGATTGTATGTCTGTATATCTATGTTAAGCTTACAAAATATCTTAGTGAATTAATGTACATTTGAAACTGATGAATATTTAAAATCAATGTTATACTTAATGTAAATCCTCATGTCTATATCTTGTCTCGTGCCCGAAGAAGGTTGCTTTCCACCACTATATAACTTCAATCCTAGACACCATTGGCTCAGCTAGAAGTCCTTGTAAGTGTCGTGAAATATTCTAATCCACATATATAAATTATCAAGTAAATATAAAGCCTAATAAATACATATAATAAATAAAGGATGAAGAATGGTAAAGAACAGTGCTGTCACAATGACAGTACTCGAAATCCCCCTTGTTTTCTACTTCGTCGGCAAATTGTAACGCTTTCACGTTGATAGTAAAAGCCTACTGTATTATTACCCGCGTTCTTCAATGAAACGTGTGCTGTATTTCTTGCAAAAACATTGAGATACCAAGCTGAACAATGACCTAATTTTAATATTTCATTCATTCCATTTTATACACGGCGTAACTAAAGACAGATGGACTAAAGGATAGAGAGAAGGGAGAGGCATAAAGCCGAACACGTGCAACACAAAACACGCGTCGCGCGATACACAATTACTACTATCACGCGTGTAAGGCCACATGCACTAACTTTTTCGGACGGACAGTGATAAAAACACTAACCTTCCCAGAGTTAGGTTTTTAAATCCTGAAAAACTCTTATTAGAAAGATGACAATAGATGGGTTTACGTTTGAAAACATTACAGTACCCAGACAGCACATCTTCGAAACAGGAGGTAGAAGGAATTGCATATTTTGAACGCAGCATTTTAGCTCTATTAAATATATATATTTGGGTTCCTTAGGGTTTGCTGACAAAGAATATGTACAACGTTATGCAAATAGTCTAGGAATTAACAAGTTATAGCCAAAATAAAATGATGGTGCTGTCAGACAACACCCAAAATCAGAATCGCTCAGTGGTAGATTTTTTTACACCACCATTGTACGGGAAATGGGCCACAAGTTACATTTGAACTGATTGGCTGGAATGATATGTAAGGCTAAACACGATTAGTCGGGCTATAAATGCTATCCTTGGTTGTTAGGGGAGACGTAGGAAGTTAAAATTTTTTCAAACACTTGTCGAAACGTGGCTCCATTGGCCAGACTCGCTGATATACTCACTTAGGAGCGTTAGTTCGAGACCACTAGTTCAAATAAGCTTGATAAAGCAACAGTGCGTTGAAGCCAGCTCATATTTTTGCTAAATAAAAGCCTGGAACATAAGCAGATGGGAATTTGTGCCAGTATTTGTGCCAGAATTCATTGCTAATCAACGTATCTGTGTTTGTTTCCATGAATTGTGGGACCGTGGTCTTGATGGTATTGAGCAGCACCTGGTCAGAGCTTTGCTGAATCCAGAGTCGGACAGCATACTCCTTGGTCCATTTAGCTATCAGTGAGGTGTCTCCAGAGCACAGGGGAGAAATCGAGCAGAGGAGTCCTTTCCTGCCGCCATCACGCAAGATAAGCTGATGTGGCCAGCTGAGCTCAAAATTATGTACCCCCATCTTAAAATAACATTGTAACATAAACTTAAGAGGGGAAGTAAATTGTTTTAATATCAGGAACTGAGAACATCTCCAATACTAGTTCCAATAAAGACAAACTATTGAAGTCATGATGACAAATACCAACAGAGCTTGAACAAAACAAAACCAGTAGTACCTCATATTACTACTACACAACTGACACACATAGGATACTTTTAATAATATATGTCACTACAATATTCATATTGATAAATTCTGTACATATAACTTGTAATTAAAATTGATTGTGATTCCTGGTTCCCTTTGTATTTGAATCAGGACACATATTCATTCATGACAGAAATGAATACATATTGTTATTTGAAAAGTTATCAGTGACTCCTTTAAGATATCCTTGTAGAGTGTTTTATGTATGTGAGTGTCACAGTGTTGTCAAGTGTGGTGGAATAAATTAAATTGTTTATCTGTCTGTTGTTGTTATGACTTACACTTCATCATACACATACCCTAGACATACAACGTAGTCATCACACTATTCCAGAATAATTCTGACTGAGATATATATATATGTGGCAGCAAGTAAGGTTATCTATAATACACTACTCTTATTAGATATAGATACCTTCACAGCTGATCTCAGTCAGTACACTAAGTCCCCTATAAATATTTATAACATCCCACTTCACCACATATATTGGGGTCTCGCTCTTGGGATTTTGAATCTTTCCCTATTAAAAATATTGGGGGTAATTCACTTCAGGGAATATAAGAATTAAAAGGTATCCTTGGGTGGAATTAAATAAGGTTGAGCTCACGGTGCCTGTGTTGTCCATTAGATATATATGTAGAGATTGAATTGTTGGTTAGACATTGTATAAATTTACCTGATAGACAATGGCGGACCTGGCCAAATTTCGATCTGCTGCTGTTCAGACTGCAAAAGAGTTAGGATTAGATGGGCAAGTTATGGTTGCCTATGTCACTACGGAATGTGACAAATTTATTGAACGCGAAGAAAGAAGGTTTGAAGCCGAAAGAAAGTTAGAGGCTGAAAGGGAAATTAAGAAGTTACAATTTGAGGCTGAGGCTGAGACTAAGAGGTTGCAGATTGAGGCTGAGGCTAAGAAATTGGAAGCAGAAAGAGAAGACAAAAGATTGGCTGCAGAAAGGGAAGAGAAGAAATTAGCTGCAGAAAGGGAAGCAGAAGAAAGAAGATTGACTGCAGAAAGGGAAGAGAAGAAATTAGCTGCAGAAAGGGAAGCAGAAGATAAAAGATTACAAAAGGAACATGAGTTACGACTAAGGGAGTTTGAGTTTCAAGGCCATGCTCCTGAAAATGGTGCCAGTCCCTTTGCCTCTGATGCCACTGCTAGCCAAGGAGCCTCAACCTCAGCTATGAATTTTCATTTAGATCATTTTGTTGAGAAAGACGATGATATAGAGAGCTATCTAAATAGGTATGAACTATTAGCTACCACGTATGGGTTAGAGAGAGAGAGGTGGAGCTTAAAGTTATCTCAAGGACTTCGTGGGGCAGCTTATGAAGTTTTTGCAAAAAATGAGCAGAGGTGATCAGGAAAATTATGACATGCTAAAGCAGGCTCTTTTGTTAAGATATGAAAAGAATGCAGAATTTTATAGGAAAAAATTTAGGAATGCTAAACTACTGTCAGGTGAAACCTATCACCAGTTCTCTGCACGAATAGAGACATACTTGGAGAAATGGACTTCTCTGGGGAAAACCCAAGATCTTAAGGAAATGGTCCTTATAGAGCAACTAAGAGAGTCCATGGCTCCAGACTTGAGAAAGTTTCTCATGGAACAAGGTGCAGAGAGGCTGGGTGAGTTGCTAAATGTTGCTGAAAGGTATCAAGCAGCTCAAGCAGAGGTAACAGGTAATAAAAAGAAACAAGTGGATAACTTTAGGGCACCACAGAACTTTAATAAATTTGATCCTAGGGATCAAAACACAGGTAAGCACCAGTTTGATAGGCCACGGTATGAAAATAAAAATAAATTCCCACAATTCGATGAAAGGAAATATGATGAAAGAAAATCTTTCAACCAAGGAAAAAGATGGTGTAAGAATTGTCAGATGGACAATCATGACACTGACCGTTGCAGAAGGAAACCTGTGTATATGGCAACCCTTCAGGTCAGGTCGACCTCAAGACAGGAGGAGGATATTATGTTGGATACCACTCCAGAAGAGATGAGGAAGGCACAGGCTGGGGATAAAACACTCAAGCCTTGTTTCAGGAAATTGTCAACTTGTCATACAACTCCAGGCAAGGGAGATTTTTACATGAAAAACAAGTTGATGTATAGGAAGACTGGAGCTAGATCCAAAGGTCACGGACAGCTGGTTCTTCCTAAAAGATATAGGGCAGACTTAATAAGGAGCCTACATGTGAAACCAGATGGGGACCATGAGAAGATAGGTACCATCATTCAAAAGGTGGCTCACAATTATTATTGGCCCAAAGCAAGATGGGACATTGAGAATTTTGTAGAAAGGTGTAGCATAGCACATGAGGGAACACCCACAAGTGGGAACATTGATCAGGACCTGGACACGCCACGGGGCAAAATTAGGCCTGAAAAGTAGATTTGATAAAGTGGACCAAATGGAATGGGAAGCCCCTTTTCACGGACAAGCTTCACTTAACTGTTTTACAATGGCCACTATGCGGAGAGTGCAAACAGATGTCTTACCCCAGGATAAGCCGAAAATCCCTCAATCGGACTTAAACAAACTGGAGGAAGAGGATGTAGAGAGGAAATCTCTCATCAAGAATTTTAAGTGGGGAGACAACCCCAAGAGAAAAATTGGTAGCGGTCGTTTTGTGAATGATAATTCTGGGAGGAAAAATCATCACTATAAAGCTTCGAGTGGAAGAGACCATACCGGTGCCTGGACAAATAGGTCCACACAATTAAAGGTCCATATGTAGCTTTGTTAAGAACGTGGACTGATGAAAAGGCAGAGGAAAACATTACATCTTCATACCAATATGTAAATGAGCTGACCACTCGTTTAAAAACTGGCTGGAAACTTGCCAATGAAAATTTGAAACAAGCCAGGAAGAAACATGCTGCCTATTATAACAGGAAGGCGAAAGACAGAAATCTGGCTGTGGGAGAGAAAGTACTGCTTCTTTTGCCCGGGAGTCAGAATAAGTTACAAATTGGATGGCAGGGTCCATATACAGTTTTAGAGAAGGTATCTAGAACAAATTATAAGATAGATAAGAAGGGGAAAGAAAAAATCTATCATGTGAATCTCCTGAAGAAATATTTGGAAAGAGAACATCAGGAGGAGACACACTTGTTGACCTTGTCCATCGCCATGGAGATGAAAAAAGAACCACTTTCATCATTTGAATATCCATTACACCCCTGTGAGACAGCAGCACAGGTGAAAATCAGTACACATTTAACGAAAACTCAGAAAGAGAGAGTGCAACAGGTTCTAAATAATCATGCAGAGGTGTTAACAGACCGACCAGGGCATACAAACCTATTGGAATATGATATGAAACTGATAGACCCCACACCTGTCTGTATGAAACCATATTCGATTCCGTTTGCTAAGGAGAAAGCTTTGAAGGAAGAGATAGACTATCTATTGAAGGAGGGAATTATTTCACACAGTGAATCCTCATATAGTTCCGGTGTTGTACTCTTAAGGAAGCCCTCTGGAGAACATAGACTCTGTATAGATTACAGGAGACTGAATGCTATTACAGAAGGACAGGTGGATCCATTGCCGGATACAAATCAGCTGTTTGCCAGACTAAATAAAGCTAAATATTTCTCAAAAGTGGATCTGAGTAAAGGATACTATCAGATTCCAGTAAAGCCTGAGGTTAGACCATACCTAGCTTTTAGTACCTCAGAAGGACACTATGAGTTTAATAGATTGCCATTTGGATTGAAGAATGCGCCTAGTGTCTTCTCTAGAATGATGAGAAAATTGTTGGATGTAAACATTTCGGAGGAACGTAATGAATCCCTGAGTTGCCTCCTTGATTGAGGATATTCCGAATGTTTCATACAGGATAATAAGAAGATTATGGGATCCACTACTACGAAAACTCTGCTATCACCAGGTATATGTTATCTCCTCATAACGTACATTTTGAGGGAAATATAATGTTCTCTGGACATGTCATTGCGCAGACTCAGAGAAGAGAAATGGTGAATACGGGTTGCGAAGCAGCATTAAGACAAGCACTCACACTTGCGGCTGTTCAGTAACATAACCGAAATATATTATTGGTTGTAGAAGTCTGAGGCAGATTTCATGAGTAGTGCCTACTCTGAATGGACCCAACTACATAAAACCATGATAGCACCACAGCAGAGTAAAGTCAAGTTGACTTACATTTATCTATGTGTATATAGAATAAAGGACTGACATGGGATGTCTGTTTTAAGAGGGGAGGTGTCGTGAAATATTCTAATCCACATATATAAATTATCAAGTAAATATAAAGCCTAATAAATACATATAATAAATAAAGGAAGAAGAATGGTAAAGAACAGTGCTGTCACAATGACAGTACTCGAAATCCCCCTTGTTTTCTACTTCGTCGGCAAATTGTAACGCTTTCACGTTGATAGTAAAAGCCTACTGTATTATTACCAGCGTTCTTCAATGAAACGTGTGCTGTATTTCTTGCAAAAACATTGAGATACCAAGCTGAACAATGACCTAATTTTAATATTTCATTCATTCCATTTTATACACGGCGTAACTAAAGACAGATGGACTAAAGGATAGAGAGAAGGGAGAGGCATAAAGCCGAACACGTGCAACACAAAACACGCGTCGCGCGATACACAATTACTACTATCACGCGTGTAAGGCCACATGCACTAACTTTTTCGGACGGACAGTGATAAAAACACTAACCTTCCCAGAGTTAGGTTTTTAAATCCTGAAAAACTCTTATTAGAAAGATGACAATAGATGGGTTTACGTTTGAAAACATTACAGTACCCAGACAGCACATCTTCGAAACAGGAGGTAGAAGGAATTGCATATTTTTAACGCAGCATTTTAGCTCTATTAAATATATATATTTGGGTTCCTTAGGGTTTGCTGACAAAGAATATGTACAACGTTATGCAAATAGTCTAGGAATTAACAAGTTATAGCCAAAATAAAATGATGGTGCTGTCAGACAACACCCAAAATCAGAATCGCTCAGTGGTAGATTTTTTTACACCACCATTGTACGGGAAATGGGCCACAAGTTACATTTGAACTGATTGGCTGGAATGATATGTAAGGCTAAACACGATTAGTCGGGCTATAAATGCTATCCTTGGTTGTTAGGGGAGACGTAGGAAGTTAAAATTTTTTCAAACACTTGTCGAAACGTGGCTCCATTGGCCAGACTCGCTGATATACTCACTTAGGAGCGTTAGTTCGAGACCACTAGTTCAAATAAGCTTGATAAAGCAACAGTGCGTTGAAGCCAGCTCATATTTTTGCTAAATAAAAGCCTGGAACATAAGCAGATGGGAATTTGTGCCAGTATTTGTGCCAGAATTCATTGCTAATCAACGTATCTGTGTTTGTTTCCATGAATTGTGGGACCGTGGTCTTGATGGTATTGAGCAGCACCTGGTCAGAGCTTTGCTGAATCCAGAGTCGGACAGCATACTCCTTGGTCCATTTAGCTATCAGTGAGGTGTCTCCAGAGCACAGGGGAGAAATCGAGCAGAGGAGTCCTTTCCTGCCGCCATCACGCAAGATAAGCTGATGTGGCCAGCTGAGCTCAAAATTATGTACCCCCATCTTAAAATAACATTGTAACATAAACTTAAGAGGGGAAGTAAATTGTTTTAATATCAGGAACTGAGAACATCTCCAATACTAGTTCCAATAAAGACAAACTATTGAAGTCATGATGACAAATACCAACAGAGCTTGAACAAAACAAAACCAGTATTACCTCATATTACTACTACACAACTGACACACATAGGATATCTTAAAGGAGTCACTGATAACTTTTCAAATAACAATATGTATTCATTCATGACAGAAATGAATACATATTGTTATTTGAAAAGTTATCAGTGACTCCTTTAAGATATCCTTGTAGAGTGTTTTATGTATGTGAGTGTCACAGTGTTGTCAAGTGTGGTGGAATAAATTAAATTGTTTATCTGTCTGTTGTTGTTATGACTTACACTTCATCATACACATACCCTAGACATACAACGTAGTCATCACACTATTCCAGAATAATTCTGACTGAGATATATATATATGTGGCAGCAAGTAAGGTTATCTATAATACACTACTCTTATTAGATATAGATACCTTCACAGCTGATCTCAGTCAGTACACTAAGTCCCCTATAAATATTTATAACATCCCACTTCACCACAGTAAGGACTGACCAATGTCAGAAATAGAAGCTTACAGTTCTTTTTATGGCTTTGCTTTTGGGTGCTGTGCTTAAAGAGTTCCTCTTCTCTTTTTCTTTCTTGTCTTTAATTTCAGCACATTTTGTCGATGTATTGTATGGGAATCCATTTTTCTAACTTTAGCATAACGCTGTGCCAAAGGGGAGTAATCATGACTGGGTTTGGGAAATGTCTTTTATTGATGCCAACGTTCTTCAATATATTGTATGGTTGTAGGACATACCCCATTTTGACTGACTTAACCATAGCCTCAAGACAGTGTTGTCGAAATGAGGAATCTGATCGACAGTGGCCAGCCAGCATCAGAGGGACGTCTTGGTTATGTACCACAGATGCCATAACCTGGTAAGCAGGTTCAACTATTGGTGAAAAATGTGAAACAATTTTGGAAATTGTGAACTGTTTAACAGTGGACCAACATTGTTCCTGGCATAAGCATATCGTCTTCAATGTCCAGATGTCTTTAACGACCGAGGGAAGTGAGCAACTACACCGTGTAGTGAAAACATAAATTAGATATCCAAGCCGATAACTTGATGGAAACGACCAAACAATGACAATATACTTTGTTAACTTGTGTGAAATCTTGTACGATATTTATATACCGAGTTGCTAATTTGCACTATACATTATTAATCATTAAAGAACCGTGATTTGTTTATAACTGCAATTATTGAATTATTTAAATTTCCAGTTATAATTTTCTTGTGTGGTCAAAGAAATATTAATAATTTAAAATTGGTGGGAAATAAATACGAGCTGCACTCATATATTTATATAACACCCCTGGAGCACAGGAGAGGTCTAGCGAGAAGGTGACTAACAATCAGTTCTCTTCTACAGCTATATCATCGAGAACTGTGCAGTTACCTTCATGACTTGTATTGTGCCCTCCTTATCTCTGGTTCACCAGTTCTCTTCTTCATTTCTGGGAACTACTTTCTAATTTTCTATCCAACATCCCATCTCACCAGTCTGTATGAGGACTGTTTTTAATTCATGTTTATGTTTCTGAAGAGAAAAGAACTCACTGAAAGGAAAAACAGCTGAGGGCTATCACCTTAAACGCGTACCATTCCCATTAATCAGTTATAACTGAAGAAGGCTATTACTATCACTATGTTTCTGTATGTATGAATGTATGATGTGACTGTGTACGAGGTATTTGTACGTGTATTTACATAAGTATTTGTGTGAATGTACACCCTCGCATGCAAAGGTATCTCTGTACGAATGGTAGTATTATGTATATGGTTTGTATGTATGTATATCAACGCGCACAATCGCGTTTTTCACAGCTGTCTTATTTTAAATTTATATGTTTAATAAAGCAACATTTTATGACTGAAAAGTATATGGTTTCAATTTACGGCATTATCTGATATGGGACTACCTTTACATTTGTCACACAAGAAGTATGAGCGGTTATGATTTTAAATAAACAAAAAAGCCATGCAGAATTATAACTTATTATTTAATCGGTTTACAACATGGAATAAATAATGAGGAAGGATATTGCCAGTAATAAAATGAGCAAGAATCATTCCAAATATCTAAAATAACAGATGTAAATATCCAAATTATAACCTATCGCCGTCCAGTAGAATATGTTTCTATCTTAATAATAATAATAAAAATTAACACTCTGTTTGTTATCTATGGATCAATCATTCTACGTTAATCTCTGTCTCTCTTTCTCTCTCTCTCTCTCTCTCTCTCTCTCTCTCTCTCTCTCTCTCTCTCTCTCTGTCTTTCTCTCCCTCCCTCCCTCTCTCTCTCTCTCTCTCTCTCTCTCTCTCTCTTTCTTTCTTTCTTTCTTTCTTAACCCTTTGAAAATAATGTTCGTTCGTTCGTTCTCACTCTCGTTTTCACCATCACTCACTCACACACACACAAATACAGATTAGTATATTTACATTTCAGACTGTAGTGAACCCATAGATAGACAACAAAAGGTCAAGTTAGTCCCTTAGCAGATACTGACGTAGGGGAATAAAGTGTTAGATACTTCATTGAAATAGGTCCAGAACTATCAGGTAAGGTGACCACGTCTCATAAACGCTGCCTTTGTCTTCCGTTGTTTAAGAACAGAGTGATGTACTCATTTACAGCAGAGTAGACTGCAGAATGTCGGCACTGTGTTTCGAAGCCGACACCTTTCAGCGAGAGGCCAACGCTCTAACCATTCCGCCAACTGGAGGCCCACAAGGTAGACATACCAAAGAAATAAATCGTGCTTTCATATCACAGAAGATGGTGACTTTACCAGTTGGAGGGCGCAGTCACTTTCATACTCATCTTGATGCAGATAATGTCAATTAGAAACATTAATATTAACAAGTATAGCGTAATCGTTGCATAGCGTTGCAGCGATCATTAATAAACTTATGAATCCCTGCCAGCTTAAAGACGACTAAATATTATGCGAGTGAGTGCTTATCTGACAACCAAGGAATATGCCTCCGTTTGTCTTCCAACGCAACCGCAATATTCGTAACATCGTAAGTATGAGCTGTTATTTTGGCTGATTGTTACTCTATAAGCTGGTGTCAACTTCATCAGCTGTGACGAAATCAGTTGTGCACTTTTCATAACTTTTGTTCACTCCGGCTGTATCACTTCATTTCTTCATTTCCTCACCGATCGTCCTATTATTTGACATATTTTATGCACCTACATTTTTTTGCCTAGCCGCTCCCAGACTTATTTACGTTTCACCATGTGAATCATAGCATGACATAGCTAATTGAACAGGTCAGCGGATAATACTTTTATCACTTAAGTCATCTAGCCACCTTTGATTCAGACAGTAAACATGAAGAGCAATAGCGACTTTGACGTAATTCATTTCCGGGGCCAGCGACAAACAGGCAAATGACCACTTGGGTTCGCGGTCTGTTTGCCTGAGAAAGCCGACTGAGAGATGTGCGAAGACACAGTTGATAATTAGATAATCGCTTCCGCTGGCCCATTTCTGAAGCGATAATGCAGCTAACCCGCCTGGGGAGATTATATCAATCAGGAAATGAGTTCACAGAGGAGTTTGTGAGTTTGTATATATGTGCAATCGGAAGTATTACGGACATATCTGAAAGAGATCACGCGTTTAAATTTTAAAAGTAATAAATTTAAAACACGCGGAGGAAATTAAATTAAACACCCCGACCCACATAGTTCTAAAGAGCTTACGATTGGTTTGATTTGAGAGATGGAATAGACATTGGATTTCATTGGCGAATTCGTCGGAATTACCACATGGGACTTGGAACGAAAATTGAGATTTATAATCTAACAATTTGAGACTTAGACACACTGCACTGCTAAACGTCAAAGCAGCAACTCCTGCGAGAGAGCCAGAAGAGAATAGACCTTAGATTCCATACGAAAGGACCAGGACAGAGTATTTGGGCAACTTTGAAACTTAAAAGTAAACCCGAATTTTTAAATACAAAGACTGGGGACTTACGGAATCAGAATCAGGTCATAAGAGGGATTCTAAAATAACCTCATTATTCGAAGTAGCTAACCTAAGCTGCTGTGTCATTTCTAACTGTGCCAAGAGATTGCAGATCCCCTTTGGGTTCGTGGTACGAAGCTATCCGACTGTTAGTGGTACGAAGATATCAGACTGTTTGTGGTACGAAGCTGCAAGACTAAAGTTTCTACGCCACTAGTTGTGAGTCAAGAGCATGGATTCAACACTAACCACCTACATTGGATGGGTTGTGTGAAGAAGGGCCTTCACCACAAAAGAATTGACGAAACAACGGCTGCAGGACTCATTTAGACTAGTTAAGCACTTATTAAAGGAAACAGCAAAAGGACAATTTTTTAATAAATCCTCACCCCTGTCTCAGTGAAGACACTTTTTTATATACATCTAAAATTCACTATCATTCTATTGTTATTTTAACCTGTTAAAACTAATGATTATTAAATTTGTTATATGGTATTTTAAAACAAAACAATCGTTGTTGATTCAGCTATTATAGGTATGAAAGCAAACGTATGATCAAGACTCTTTAATATACATACATCTGGACATATATTTACATCGATAGCGCAAATACTTATACAATAATTTCGCTGGATTAAACCAGCTGTGGGCTTAAACAGCTAAAACCATTGCTTAATTCTTCACGAAAGGCGACGTATCAGATATAAGTTAATAGAGCTATGCCCTATGCAGCATTTAGTATACCCGCGGTCCAAAATAATATTTATTATGTCTGTGGTTTCACATATCATTTAGTATGCCCTCTTTCCAAAATACAATTTAGTATGCCCTCGGTTCAAAATACCATTTATGTATAGTATGCCTGCGGTCCAACGTATCATTTAGTATGTTATTTAACGTTGATCATGCACTGAGTATGGTTACTTTAGTGATCTCTTGTTAATCGTGCTTTGTTTAGTATTACGCGAATTAGGGTGAAGGTGTTCATACAACTCAGTAGCATGGTATGAAGAAGTAGTTCATGTAACTTGAACTCAGCAACATTAATGAAGTAATTAATGCCTTCAGATTGAGTCCGTAATATTTAATCACATGTACACACAGGATGATCATTTCAAATAGGAACAGAACATAAGTCCTTATAAGTCATGCATAAATTAATCAATAACGTAGACTGCTGGTTTACGTGTCAATGTCCGTTTAAGGATACAATGCAGTATTGTCGTCAGAACATCACAGCTATATGCACGCGCAGCTAGACATGGCTACCTGCCGACAGTGAGACTGCGAGTCTGAATATTTCATACGAATTTGACGATTATTCTCCTCCTTCTGAGAATTCTAGTTAAATACTAACCTCCATAAATTTTCCTCTCATATAGAGTTCTAGGACTGACCCTGGTCCATCAAAAATGCACATATAAATGGCTATATCATGCCATTGAATTGGAAGGTTAGAAAAACGCAGCTATTCAGCTTGGCGGTCAAGTAACAAAGGGTAGCGTCTCCTAGTTACCGACTGTGTCCTAAACAACGCTAGACACGTCATAATCGATCGTGTATGGAGCGTTCAATAATTGAAACATCTATCGCAATATATATTAAATGTCTTAACCTTTACGATTGCACGTCTGATAACCTTTAGCAGACGGCGTTAATAACATATACCGTAACAATTCCCTGTACACCGGGGAAAAATCGATAGATTTTTTTTTCAAGATCTATCCGACTTAACAATTTAAAAAAAAAATTTAACACAATTGTGACATATGGCCGACGATGTTCTGAGTAGAACCGTGTCGCGGTCATGTCAACTAACTATTTGTCATAGTCATCTAACATTAATCATATTATATATCAATATTATACATATTATTATATCAACTAAATAAAATGTCCAATGTTAATAGTGAATGATAGAATTAAATTAAAGTAAGGTCTGTCGTATTAGTATGTCATATAGGAATTAATTTGACTAATTAAAATTAAATTAATTAATTAAACTAAGAGTTAAATTATTAAGGTTCTAATGTAACGCGATGTTATGAGAAGAAAAGACAAAATAAGTGAGAAGAAATAGAAAGAAATTCGAATATAAGTTTAACTTAATTGTGTGTGTTAAGTGTTAGTGAATAATAACTATCTAATTTAACTAACTAAATAATGTATAGGTACATTAAAAAAAAAATATTAATCTAATACTTGTGTGAGATTTATTTTCTCTTTTCATAATTTCTTCTTTTTATATTTCGTTCTCTTTTTTTTTGTTCTTTCATTTCATTTTTTTTTCTCACATTTCATTTTATTGATAATAATTCAATTAAGAAGTTAAGTTAACTAATTAATTAGTATAGGATATGATGATCCATCCGTAGTCTTGATCCTGATGAATTCTTTTAGGCAAAAATGTTCAAACGTTTACGTTGGAAAGAAATGTCATTTATCCCAGCATCCAAGAATTAAGTGCACATAGGATAATAAGTTCGACTTGTCGTCAGATATTGTTCCATGATTGTTCAACGAATATTCATATATCGTGTATGGACGTTAGACGAAGTTTCAATGTCAATATGTATACCTTGATTGTCTTTAGTTCAATTCTGTGATGCATATAGTTTTTATAAAGTTTAAATTGAAGGCAAGGTTAGTTCCCTTATAGTTGATATGTTTTAGGAATGTTAATGTTGATTATTCGTCGTCAATAGGATTACGTGACAACGCATCCGCCACAATGTTTTCAGTGCCAGGAATATGTTCAATGGAGAATTCAAATGGCTGTAGGATGATTGCATATCTGGCGAGTTTTTGGCTCTTATGGTTAGATCGACGCAAAGATGCTACAGCACGTTGGTCCGTCTGTATGGTGAAGGGAGCACCAAGCAAGAACTTTTCAAGTTTAGTTATTGCCCATATCACTGATAAAAGTTCCTTGTCCACTGTGGAATACTTTGTTTCTGCCGGCTTTAGCTTTCTTGAAATATATAAGGTAGGATGTAGAATGCCATCATGGTTCTGGAGCAGGCATGCACCAATGCCGTAGTTACTAGCATCTGTTCGTAAGAAAAATCTTTTGGAAGCATCGGGAAGTCTTAAAATTGGTTCATGCGAGAACAAATTTATAATTTTGTTGAAAGTTTCATTGCATGTACCAGTCCATGTCACCTTCACCGGCATGTCTTTTTTTTAACAATGAAGACAATACAGCCGTGATGGATGACAAGTTTGGTATGAATCTACTGTAATATTGAACAAGTCCTAACAAACTCCTGACCTGTTTCTTCGTCTGAGGAACTGCTATGTTTAGAATTTTGGAGACTGTACTAGGTAACGTTCGGATATATCCCGATCCAATGATATGTCCCAAAAAGGTTATCTCATTACACGCGATTTGCACCTTTGTAGGTTTAGCAGTTAGATGATAATTCCTTAGAGTGTCGAAAACATATCTAAGTCCCGAAACATGTTCCTCAAACGACGAACTAAACAAGCATATGTCGTCAATATATGTAATAACGTCTGGTCTACCTGATAAAATTTGTCGCATCAGGCGAATGAAGGTAGCTGGCGCATTAACAAGCCCAAAAGGCATCACATTCCACTGGTATAGACCTTGTGGAGTGGAAAATGCGGTGTAGTACTTAGCCTTTTCGGTCAGTGGTATCTGCCAATAACCTTTAGTTAAGTCTATCTTACTAAATATAGTTGCGTTGGATAGACGTGGCAGTAAGTCGTCGATAAGTGGATGTGGTTCGCTGTCAACTATAGTCTTAGCATTTAATTTTCTATAATCAACACATAGTCTGATGTTATTGTCCTTCTTCCGGACAATCACTAATGGAGAAGAGAATGGCGAATTACTAGTCTCAATGATTCCCAGAGACAACATCTGTTCAAGTTCCTTAGTAGTTTTAGCAAGGAAATGTAAAGGAACCGAATAGGGATGTACACGAATAGGTGTATCATCATTGAGAGTAATGTCATGACTGATAGCCGATGTGCGACCCGGGACGTCGGTCAATACATCTGGATAAGATTGTAATAGATTAGCAATCTGTAGACGCTGTTGCGGTGTAACCGTTGAAGAGATGGTTACATCCCGCCAAGATTCAGTAGGTTGAACTACTGGTACCGGTAACGGTAACTGTACCTCAGGAAAAGAAGATTCTTCTTCCTGGATGACGGATAAGTTAGAATAATAACAAGTAGATACTGTGTTGTCATCTAGTTCATGAAAAATTGACTGTAAGTGTTCAGGACGTGTATGAAATTGCTTGAGCATGTTAATATGAAATATCTTTTTGTGTCCCTTGATATCTAAGACGTATAAGAATAAATGACCAATAAGGAAAAGAAATGATGACTGACTAGAGCTGAGTCATCAAGAAATAAGACAAAAGGGTGAGCGTACACCATTATCTGCGTGGCGCAGAATCAGGTACTAATTGTAACTTTAGATAACGGTGATGAAAATAAACACCATTATCACGCTCGATTACCCAACGAGCGTCTCGATTGTTACGAAATGTAACCATCGCCTGTCTATTCTGCCCATTGCATGATGGCAGAAGACGAACAAACTTAACGTTTGCTGTATAATCAAAAAAAAATTCTAAGTGCCTGCCAGGTAGTATCCTGCGGCAGATTTCGCACTAACACTGTGCGAGAATACGCACTTTTCCCAAATATATGTAGTATCATTGTCACGAAATAGTGGACAATGATGATATGTATTCTTTGTCAAAGAATTAACCTTCCCTTTCAACACCGACATTGTCTTTCTGTTGGATGTCGTATCATCCTGACTGGACTGAGGATGATACCTATCATCACCAAAGGTATTAAGTTTCCTACATGTCGTAGACATGTCTTTGCTGGGCAAAGTAAAAACTTTTTCATCATAATTATTTGTGTTAACTTTATGTTTCCTTTTAAGTCCAGCATTATTATTTAACCTATTATTCTTCCTCATAATGTTTTTGTCAATGTTGACAACGTCAACAGTTTTATTAGGATCAGTTATATCCTTAGTATGTTGTCCAATAGATCTATCATCTTCATCAATTTCCAGGATAGTACTGAGAGTGAAGTTGGAAACTGCTGTGCCACATGTATTTATGTTGTTGGCACGAAGTGTAGCCATATCAACAACAGCGTTAGCGTTGCTAAAAGAATGCAAATTTTTTTTCTCCCAATCATTAATTTCTTTAGGAGTGCAATCTTTACTCCCATGTATGCGTCCTAATGTAAGATCAGCTGATGGATTCTGTAGCATGCACACCTTGACATTACCTGAAAAAAATGGTGTATTAACATGTACTATGGCAGTGGGGTAGTACTCAATAGTACCCCCGAATGTCATGCACCGGACATAGTCCCCTGTTGCATAGCTAGGATGTACCAAAGACTGCCGAACTCCAATGGTTGTTGATCCAGAGTCTTTTAAAACTGAGACCACCGTACCATTGACTAATCCTCTATTGAACATCAGGGTACCCTTGCCATCGTTCGCTGAAAGACCAACTGCTGTATGAAGGTGTCCACAATTCAGCACCGTTTCCTTGGCCTTCTGAAAAATAGTATTACAATCTTGGCAACTATTTGCCACATTATAATTAATAGCAAAACATGCAGCAGAAGACTGTGTTGTATTATTGTCAAGTGGGACCTGAGCTATAGGGGTAGTATTATTTGTAACTGCCGCCCCTGTATTATGGTTGTAATGAGATGATCCCCGAGAATGAGATCGATTCCGAGTATAATTGTTAGAATTATCTCGTCGTCCTCTATAGTAACTATTATCTCGATGTCTCGAGCCATGATTATTACCATTCCAGTTATTATTATTATTGGGAGTATGTGATCGATTATAATTAGTGTTATGTTGACCATTGTGGTAGTTTGTTTGAGGTGAATAATTTCTATCTCGTGATCTACCTCTGTTGAACTCATTTTTATTGTTGAAATCATTATTATGTCCCTTCTGAAAGTTAACATTGTGATTTCTTTGGAACCTGCTTCTGTCTACACTGTGATGTCTTTGTTTGTTATTATGATTGTAGGCCATATTAGACGCCACAGGTAGAGGTTCTCTTAATGAGGAGTTAGAAATGGTTGCATTCGGATGTGCCGAACAGTAGTTTAAAGAAATTTTTTCTAACTCGTCCATAGTACCTGGTTTACGCTCCTGCAAATATGCAAAAAATGGCTGGCTAACCGAAGATAATACCTTATCCCGTAGTAGTAAATCAACTAATTTGTCGTACGATTTGTTGACTTCTGCCAGTTCAACCCATCTATTAAATGTATTGCGTATGTTCGCAATGAATCCTGCAAAATCTTTTGGAGATTCAGGTAAAATTCCCTTAAATTTCAACCTACAGTGTTCCTCGTCCAGGTGAAACCTTCGTAAAAGCAAGGACTTAATAGCACCGTAGTTATTTGCTATTGATGGGTCAGCATTTTGAGAAGCCGTCAGTGGTTCTCCAACCAAGAATTCATTTAACTTGAGTACCCATGACTCTTCAGGCAAATGGTTAGTTTTGCAAGTCTGTTCAAAAACGTGACAGGAACGATGAAAGGTCGTCCACGTTTAAGTTGAGAGTGGGTAATTTAAAGTTGTAGAAATGTTTAGTTTGGCTGGATGATGATCCATTTTGTGCGTTATTATTCTGGTTTGCATCAGCACTTTGTGCTTGTAATCTTGCTGTCTCCAATTTAATACGCGCCAATTCCATTTCTTGTTGTAAAATAATTTCCTCTCGTTTCAATTTATTCTCTTCTTCCTGTTGAGCAATTTCTCTTAATCTATTTTCCTTGGCAATTTGCTTCATCTCACGTTCTCTTCCTCTTTCTTTAATGCAGCCTTTTGTTCCTCTTCCTCTTTCTTTAATGCAGCCTTTTGTTCCTCTTCCTCTTTCTTTAATGCAGCCTTTTTCTCTGCTTCTTTTCTTTCACGTTCCTCCATTTCTGCTTTATGTTTTTCCAGTTCTGCCTCAGCAAACTGACGAAGTTCTTGAGATTTATAACCATATTCCTTACCAATTTTAACGAAATGTCTATAGTAAGCATTTTGACTTTTATCTGTAAGTAATTATTGATAATTACTGATTAAAATAGTCAATAGTAGCTTCAGAGTAATTATTATACTTACTCAACTTAGGAATATTCAATATAAATAATCACAATAGTACTGAACTCTTATGTCTAAGTTCAACTAATAGACAATATTTTGTAACAATATTGTATCTAAATACGAACTATATCATAAATAGTTATGATATCTGTTAACTATAATGTAATTACATCACACAATTAATCTCAATATCCAATAATGTTGGGTATGATTCCTAGTAATTATATTGTTCAATGTACTAAGTCACTCTCTTAGTACCAGAAAAGTATATTAAATAATATACAATGGGTCTATTACCTCAAAGGTAGACTATAAGATTATTTTATTTGGTCAATATATATATATTATATTATTATGCCCTAGGCATCTCTTATAAATTGTAGTGCTACTTTCTTGGACTATCACTGCATAATTATGCAATGTCCCATATTAACCTTAAATATCAGAAAAAATTAATTAAATTAAATTACAAGTGTATTATTGCATATAATATCATATTATTAATGTAGTATTTAATATATATCATGAGGACAAACAAAACAATGATGCAACTAAAGGGTACAAACAATGTCAAGACGCAAACAAGACATTTTCACAATTAAAAATGAATTTATGAACTAAATAAAACAAGCGGAAGTGTCACAAGCCAAATGAAGGGTCAAGGTCTGACCCGAGGTCAACTTAATATTCAAAGTACAAAAAAAAAATGACTGCAAAAAATGATGACATCACAGGACTCATAACGGACGACCATTTAACAATCATCAAATAAATGATAGTAAGAGGAGACTGGACGAAATAGTTAACGAACATGATACAAAACTGAATAAAATTGTGAACTGAGTACGAATAAAATACACCAGTTATCTACGGAACGGTACAGCTAACACAAATCGTCAAACGACAGCAGATTTGGACAGACAGTCCAATGGCAAACCTCAATGGGGCTTCCAAAAGTGCAATCGTTTAACTGCCCTAAGAAACGACCGAAATCAATTCAGGCATCGTGAGAGCCACAGAATCTAATTTCGGTTCATCCCCCTACCTCCCACTAATTAACAACACATTAAAACAACCCAAAAAAAATACATGAAACACATTCAGAAAAGACATGCCTATGCAGGCAAAAGGCATGGACTCAGTATTACTGTTTGCAATGACGACAGTATTAAAACAACTAGACTTATCTTTTCCGTTGCTTAGATCAGTGCTAGAGGTCGTCAACAGCTAGGCTAATGCCCCTGACTGTCTGCTCCTGTAGTCCATATCGTGTGTTTGCTTCAATGGCTCATGTTTCCCCTGGTTAGACTTAGAAAACGACTTTGGTTTCTCCGACAGATCACCTACACGACTTTCAGTGACGTCACGTTGTTAGGCATTAGAATGAGTAAGACGTCATCTTCGACTGGATCATGTGATCGAAACTTGATCATAAATATTATGGTTAACATGTGCGTAAGGAACAGAAGTTTGTTTCTTTTTTCTGTCGTTCCCCGCATTCGGCCGCCACTTTGTTGCTGAGTTATTTGCCGGTTGAAGATCATGCACTGAGTATGGTTACTTTAGTGATCTCTTGTTAATCGTGCTTTGTTTAGTATTACGCGAATTAGGGTGAAGGTGTTCATACAACTCAGTAGCATGGTATGAAGAAGTAGTTCATGTAACTTGAACTCAGCAACATTAATGAAGTAATTAATGCCTTCAGATTGAGTCCGTAATATTTAATCACATGTACACACAGGATGATCATTTCAAATAGGAACAGAACATAAGTCCTTATAAGTCATGCATAAATTAATCAATAACGTAGACTGCTGGTTTACGTGTCAATGTCCGTTTAAGGATACAATGCAGTATTGTCGTCAGAACATCACAGCTATATGCACGCGCAGCTAGACATGGCTACCTGCCGACAGTGAGACTGCGAGTCTGAATATTTCATACGAATTTGACGATTATTCTCCTCCTTCTGAGGATTCTAGTTAAATACTAACCTCCATAAATTTTCCTCTCATATAGAGTTCTAGGACTGACCCTGGTCCATCAAAAATGCACATATAAATGGCTATATCATGCCATTGAATTGGAAGGTTAGAAAAACGCAGCTATTCAGCTTGGCGGTCAAGTAACAAAGGGTAGCGTCTCCTAGTTACCGACTGTGTCCTAAACAACGCTAGACACGTCATAATCGATCGTGTATGGAGCGTTCAATAATTGAAACATCTATCGCAATATATTAAATGTCTTAACCTTTACAATTGCACGTCTGATAACCTTTAGCAGACG
This sequence comes from Oreohelix idahoensis, assembly GCA_024509875.1. Taxonomy (NCBI): domain Eukaryota; kingdom Metazoa; phylum Mollusca; class Gastropoda; order Stylommatophora; family Oreohelicidae; genus Oreohelix; species Oreohelix idahoensis. Next base: position 38,337 of record JAMPIV010000469.1, read on the forward strand.
GCGTTAATATCATATACCGTAACAATTACTGACCTAAAATATAATAAAAACCTGGGTCACGAACGATTTATGTTCTAAAGGGGGATCACAGTCGGACTTTGTACGTACAGTAAATATCCGGAAAAGATCGTTTATAAAATGAAAGCAAAAATAATACTTTATGTCACTTAAATGATGCCCCAAATTTTATTAATAATGACAATGTAGCAACAAAAAATATATTGCAAAACCAAACGATTCAAACTAACATCATGGTATCTCTACCCTACATGAGACAGCAGTGAAAGAGTGCAGAGCTGACACGTTACTGCATCGCAGCTTCAGTGACCGCTCGTGTAGATCTACTGTCCACCCAGGTCAGTATTATTTAACCTCGTTAGTAAGTAAAGAATCCATGTCGATGCAGTAGTTGAAAATTATCTGAAATGTAATCAAAATTAAACATAAATGGGCCTTATGAGCTCGTTCGTATCGACTGGTTGCAGTAATTCGAGACTCCTAGAACTCGACACCTTAATGTTCAAGTTACAGATTTAATGTGTTTACTATAGTAGCCGTCTGTTGCTAAAGGATAAGTGCCAAGATGCAGTAAACAATGACGCTAGTGGTCTAAAATACCAACGAATCTTACTTAAACCCCTTATAAAGGTAAAGAAAAGGTAAAGTATCACGTTACACGCCCATTAAGGCGTATTGGGAATATGGTGTTAGACCCACATTTTCTTGACCATCGGCACACTAGGGGTGATGTGGTCAGCATCACGTCGGCCGCATTAACCCTCCCAGAAGTTGCTCTGGTACCCAATTCATGAGTCTGGCTCGACTCCAGAGCCGTTTACGGTCTAAAAAATCCCACGTCAACTGGAGACCGAACCATGGACCTCCGAGTCAGCGCAAACCCCTTATAGTGCAGATTAATCCGCAGAATCCAAAAAGTATTATAAACATTTGAGGAAACACATTTTGATTAATTAATAATTTGTCTTGATGTCTTGTTATTACAGCTGAGACAGTTAGCTGTTATAATGAAAATCTTGTAAAATATTAGTCCATGTTAGAATAATTACACACGTATCTCAAATTATTCCTCTATTTATTTTCCCAGATGCATCCGAATAACGAGCCGGTACGTTTTTGAATGAGACACAAGTGGGAGCAATGTTGAACTAGAGTTAAAGTACTTCTTCAGATTTATCTTTTCCAGAGCTTAAGTTTACTGCAACTAAAAAGTGGTTTGGATTGATTTGGCTTTAAGGACTATCTTCATTGCACACGGACTGCTCCATCAGTGCTCCGATCTCCTCCCTTAGATCACACAAGGAGGATCTCAGCACAGTGCAAGAACTCCGTAGTACCGGCGAGAATCCCAATGTCTTTATGTAGGAATCACACATTCTATAAATATTTTTGTTGTGGGTAGGTTTCTAATTTTTAAATTTTGCCAGGGCAGAGGCCTGATTGGCTTACTCTTTACGATTTCCAACTGCCGTGGGATTTTTAACGTGCGCAACTTGCACACGGGGCCTCCTATTTTTTAGCCCCTATCCGAGAAGGCTAGGCGTCTGATCTCACTACCCAGGTGACCAGGGGGGAGTATGATATCATTAGGACCACTGGTTCTGACAAAAATATTTCCATAAATTATATTCCCTCAACTGAAAATCGAACCGAGTACTAAAAAGTGGGCGTTTATCAAATGAAAGAAAACATCGAATGGGTAGACCTTTCTATCACGAAGCAGAATTAAAACTAAATTTCCAAGTTAAACACTTTTATTTACCTTCATCAGTGTTCCCAACAGAGCCAGACAACTTATTCAAAATAAACAAGATATTACGTTCATTCTCATTCTAGCTATACCAGACAGTCAATTATAATATTTTTAATATCAATGATATATAATAATGTATCAGAGAATAATTGTCATAGACGCTTCTTGATAAAAACTGTTTCATACAAAATATTTCTAACATAATGACAAAGTATGCGTTAAAGCTTGTCACAAATGACACACCAGATACTGCGTACGAAATTATCTATCAATGTTTAGGTGGATATAATGTTAAACATGAACCTAAAATTGATCATAATGTCTGAATCTAGATGCCGGATCATAGAGTCTAGTTCTCAATTATGGGTAGTACTATAAATGGTTGTACTCGAAAGAGGGCAATTTTAAGAGCAGATTCACTCATGTGTTTGTTTTCTGTTTACTACCTACAAACGCAACGGAAGATTGTTTTATATAACAGTACCTTGTATTTCAAATCAAAAGACCGAAAGTCATCTTAGATAGTTCTGTAGAGGTTAAATACAAACACTGCATGCATAAAGAGTAATTACAACAGAGGAAACAGCCAAAATACATAAATAAAACATTATTGTGCAGTTTTAAGAAACATTAATTCAACACTATTATTAAGTACCGCAGAAGATATAATCAATCAATATCCTTTAGCTCCCCAAGGAGCATAGGCCTTCCACAGGCACATGCCAAGTCATACTGTCACATGCCAAGTCATACTGTCACATGCCAAGTCATACTGTTACATGCCAAGTCATACTGCCATGTGCCATCAGCTCAAGTTATTTCCAGGTCTTCCTCAGCATTTTCACACCTGTTTCCAGTTTTCTTCTCTATGTGTTTTAAGTCAACCACTGCCTCTCTTACCCTGGGAGTTTCAAAACAAGGACTGCTTAGTAATGCTATCAACAGTTTACTCAATATATGTCTTATCCATCGCAAGCGTCTTCTTCTCATCACTGGCAGTCGTCTGGTTCCTGTCATCAGTTCCACATTGGTGACCTTGTCAGACCAATTCAATCCGCCTATTCTACACAAGCATACATTTATAACAGTCTGAAGCTTTTTGGTTGTTGTTTTTTGTTGTTCTCCATGTTTCCCAGCCATACATTAGGACTGATTTGAGTGGAAGATTTTTATTTTTGTGATGAACTTGATTTCTCTTGATCTCAGCATGTTTCCCAATACACTACTTGCTGTTTAGTATTCTTATTTTGATATCCTATATCTGTCCTTACAACTGTGTCTATATTGCTGCCAAGATATGTACATAATTCTACACTTTCTAGTGGCTTTTATTCAAGTTCAACCTTATATCATGTCTTGAATTTATTCTCATTATCTTTGTGATTTTCCCTATGTATTTTTAGACCCACTTGTTGTGACCTCTCGTCGAATGCTTTCATTTTGTATTGCATCTGATTACGATTATGGTACAAAAGAACCACGCCATCGGCAAAATCTAGATCATCAGTTTAGTCAGATTCCACTGGACCCCATTTCTGTTGTGATAGGTCGATGTTTTTATAAGCCAGTCTATTGCTAGTAAGAAAAGGAATAGAGACAAGAAGCATCACTCCAGTTCTTATACCAAACGGCTGTATAAGTTGTTCTTCACGAAGAACTCGGCATGTCATGACGTCATAAGTTTTTACTTTATCAAGTTTATCATCTTCAGGGGGACTCCATAATGTCTGCAGTGGTCCTATTTCTTCTTCTTTGATCCTTAACCATCGACCGTCAAAGCAGTCAGTGGCCATTACGCCTGGTGGCGTCTTGTAGGGCAACAACAAATTGATTCCACTTTGTTCGGTCGGCGGCCATCCTTCGTACAGTGCCCCAACTCTGGTTCATTCTTTGCATATCGGCTTCCACAGTTCTCCGGTAAGTTGTTTTTAGTCGGCCTCTCTTTCGCTTTCCCTCGGGGGTCCATAGCATAGCTGTTCTTGTGATGGTATCAGGGTCCCTTCTGAGGACGTGGCCAATCCAACTCCAGCATCTGCCAGCCTTGATGGTGCGCATGTCCTCCTGGTTACTCCGAATAAGTAGTTCTTGGTTGCTGATGGTATTCGGCCAAATGATTCGGAGATTTTTCCTTATGCAGATTAGGTGGAAGGAGGACCGTTTCGACATTTCCTTCTCTGTTACTCTCCAGCATTCTGCACCATAGAGAAGCACAGAAAGTACACATCTCTCATACAGTCTTAATTTGGTGTTTGTGCTGTACTTGGAAGACTTCCAAATGTTGTTGAGACTAGAAAAGGCTGTTCTCACTTTATTCATTCTGTTGTTAACGTCCTTGCTTGTTCCGCCGTCAGGTGTTACTATGCATCCTAGGTAAGTAAATGTGTCTGTCTGTTCTAACTTCTGGTTCCTTATTGTTATTGGCTCAGGATTTCCCACATCTAGTGTCATGACCTCTGTCTTCTTCAGATTGATGTTCAGACCAACCTGCTGGCCATACTTATTTAGTCTATCGGTTTTTTCTTGGATGTGTTGATGTGAATGCTCGAGTAGTGCAATGTCATCTGCGTATTCTAGGTCTTCCAGTGTAGAAAACGTTGTCCATCTAATTCCTCTTGGACTGCCTTCTGTTGTCTGGCGCATCACCCAATCTATGGCTGTCAAAAATAATGTTGTTGATAAGGGGCATCCCTGTCATACTCCTGTTTTCACTTCGAATGTTAGATTACTGAGTCCAACACTGCATGTATAGTTAAAATAGAGGCTTTTTATGATGGAAACAATGCAGCTGGGACTTCCATAAGCCCTCAGTATTTTCCATAGGCTGTCCCTGTGTATGCTGTCGAAAGCCTTTTCAAAATCAACAAAGTTAATGTACAGCTGTCTCTGCCATTCTGAGCACTGCTCTATAATGTTCCTGAGGGTAAATATATGATCTGCACATCTTCTCTTCTTTCTAAAACCCGCTTTTTCTTTCCTCAGTTTAAGGTCAACTGCTTTTGAAATTCTCTGGATGATTATCCTGCCTAGTATTTAACTGGGAACTGAGAGGAGAGTAATTCCTCTCCAGTTGTTGCAGTCTGCAAGGTCACCCTTCTTGGGCAATTTGACAATTATTCCTTTACTCCACTCTGTTGGTGTTATCTCAGTTTCCCAGACTTGTGAAAATAGTGGTTCTAATAGTTCTGCTGCTAGTTCAGGGTCTGCCTGGAATAACTCAGCATTTAGATTGTCGTGACCAGGCGCTCTTCCATTTTTTAACCCTTCAATAGCTGGGATGATTTCTTCTTTTCGTGTAATGCCTATATTTACGTCTAAGTCACTGTCAGCCTCCGGAACATTCAGCTGAGTCTCTGGTGGTTCCTTATTCAGTGTTTCTCAGAAGTGCTCTGCCCACCTTGTTTTCTGCCCCTGTGCTGTGGTGATGAGATTTCCTTGCTTGTCTCTTACTAACGTTATGTTGTTTAAACCTCGTTTTCCACTGATAGTTTTAGTTATTTTATAAACTGTGCTTTGTTAATTTCTCAGTGCTGCCTCTTTGGTCTGTCGTGCAAGGTCGTCCAGAAATGTCCTTTTGTTAGCACGGGTTTGACGTTTTACTTCCTTGTCGAGCTGACTGTACTGTTCATATATATATTTCCTTTAACCAGGGAGGCTTAGCTTCTGTTTCCTTTCTCTTCATTTCCTTTCTCTTCGTTATGGTTATTAGCGTTTCTGAGGTTATCTAGTCTTGGCTCTTTCTTTCCTGGAATCCCAAGTATGACTCTCTGCTTTCCTTGTATATTGTTGAAATGGTGTTGAATTTCTGGTCGACATGATCGGTCTCTTTTGGCAATCTGATATCGTCTCTTTACGTCGACCACGAAAGCTTTTCTGGTGAGGGGATCCTTACGTTTCGTGATGTTATATCTTTTCTGTTTGACTGCAACTGGTCCAGCAGCTCTGTTTCACCTTCAGTTGTACTACTACTATAGTGCGTTTCAAAAAGGTCGGTCGACGATTGACTTCAATATCTCCATATTCCTTTCACTGATAAACATGATTTTTTGCATGTGGTCTTATATTTTCAATGTCCCAAAGTTATTATAAAATTCGATGTTGCAGGTAGTGTTCTTTTCTTGCAACGGCTAATTCCTTTGATTTTTTTAACGAAGTAATTATTTTGAACTGGAAGAAAATAATTTACCGTAAATGAAGGAAGTTGCATATTTTCGGCATAGGCGTCTATACAATTAGAATGTTAGAGGGGTTTGTTAACTGATTACTACGTGAGGTCCGTTTTTATTTCTTCGAAATATTTGAGAGACTCAGATACAGTTTACCACGCTTAGCTTCTCTGCAGAAATATTTATACATCTTCACCGCCATTGTATGCAGTGTAAGGAACTTGACTTTTATACACATTGTATTACAGACCTAGAATACCGCAAGATACGCCTATGCACTGAAATACACAATCAGTAGAACGGTAACGGAACACACCGGAAAAATCAATGTAATGTTCAAAACAGTGCGGTAGGGAGCTGAAACACGGGGAAAATCACGTGAAATACGTTCAAGATGTTAAATCGAAATAGCTCACAAATATGAAGGGGTAAGCCCTGTCAATACACGGTTGGACTAGGAGGTGGTCGATTTTGTATAATTTAAATAAAGAAAATTTAAAACCATAAGTTTGTTAACAAGGAAAAAAGTGTCCCCTTCGGGACATAGCGATCATTAGGTCATATGCAAAGTTGCAACAATTATGATCAAGTGGTTGCAGAGATATTGAATATTAAACAGCGGCAAACATTGTGAAACGCACTTTAGGCGATGATCACTTCCCACATCTGCGCCTCTTCTTACTTTTACGTCTTGTAATGCATGTCTCCATCTGCCATTGATCATTATGTGATCTATCTGGTTTCTGTCCCGTCCGTTTGGTGATTCCCACGTTTACTTGTAAAAATTCACTGAATCTTTTGGCCGAATACCATCACCAACCAAGATCTGCTTACTCGGAGCAAGCAAGAGGACATTCACACCATCATAGCTGGCAGACGCTGGAGCTGGGTTGGTCATGTCCTCAGAAGAGACCCCGATGCCATCACAAGAACAGCTATGCTTTGGACCCCTGAAGGAAAACGAAAGAGAGGCCGACCAAAAACAACCTGACGGAGGACTGTGGAGGCTGAGATGCAAAGAATGAACCAGAGTTGGGGCACTGTACGAAGGATGGCCACCGACCGAGCAAAGTGGAATCATTTTGTTGTTGCCCTACAAGATGCCACTAGGCGTGATGGCCACTGACTGATTTGACGGTCGATGGTTAAGGATCAAAGAAGAAGAAGACGTTGACTTGTGCACTTCTCTGTGAGGAAAAAGTGTTGGCTACACCTTCGTTGTGCTGACCATCCTCTCTACCAGAATAAAGTACTGTTTCCCCTGTAGCTGTTTTATTCTCCCCATCCCTGTCCATCTGCTCTCACTTATTCCCAGGATATGTAATTTGTAGTTCCTCATCTCTGCCGTGATTTCTCTCAGCTTTCCTGCCTCATTCAAAGTTCTGACGTTCCAAATCCAATTCTGGTTTAGTGTTTTGCGGTCAGGGCATCCGTTTTCATGCCAATGGCTTCCTTTCGGCTTTCACCACTGGCAGTCATACGAGCCTGAGACTCCGGATGTCCGTATCGCATCAAAATGTTTTCATTTGTTGCCGTTTCCGTAACATGTGCGATTTTTTTACATAGACAGGGGTGTCTGCCCTGTGCTAAAACCCCAAACCTGGAGGACCAGGGTACCAGCTTTTGTCTGACCCCTACCCACGCAGACCAGTCCAGCTTTGTTGAACCTACCAGGAGTAAAACTCCCACTGGCATAGCTCTAGGCTTGTCAGTGCACACAAGCTGCCATACCGCTACAAGGTTGACGTGAGGTCTGATTCACAACACGTTGTTCTGACCAAACAGTACGCCATACTTTATGACAGTATATCCTTGACGGACCAATGGAATCGCACCTTCATGTATAGTGTTTACAAACGTACTAGCTTAACAATGGCGAGCTCAAATCCGTGTAACCTTGATTCAATTGGAGGTAAGCTACAGACTTATGAGCGAAGTACAGCATGACAGATGTTAAGAATTCACAAATAGGAATGTTCAATTAATAGAGTGTGCACAAATTTCCACGGGAAGTAATATGGTAAGGGAAAAATCTCGAGTGGAATGCATCGAGACATCAGGCAAGTCAAACATTTTGCTGTTTAGGCTACGCCTAGGTGTTAGACAAGGTTGTGTGCTGTCCCCCTGCCTATTTAATCTATGCACCGAAAAAATGTTCAAACAGATACAGGAAATACCAGGACTGAACATCAGTGGTCAATAAACAACCTTAGATATGCAGATGATACCGTGTTGTTAGCTGAAAGCGAACAGGAGTTACAAGAACTAGTGAAGCAAGTGAACAGTATAAGTCAAGAATATGGACTCGACATTAATATTGAGAAAACAAAAACTATGATAATTAGCAAAACAGACGATAAACCCACATTAAAGATAAGCGTAAATGGGAAAATCCTGGAACAAGTCAAGCGCTACGTATATCTTGGTCATATAATAACAGAAGATGGCAGATGTGAAACAGAAATCAAGAAGAGAATAGGAATGGCCAAAGCTACATTCAACAACATGAAACATATACTGACATCTAAATAGTTATCTCACAAATTAAAACTGAGAATCATAAAGTGTTATATTTATTCTGCATTTCTGTATGGTGCAGAAACACGGACGATGAATAAGCATTTGGAAAGAATTGAGGCTCTTGAAATGTGGATATATAGAAGAATGGGGCGTATCTCGTAGAAAGAAAAGAAAACAAATAAGGAGGTGCTAGAAAATCTAGGTATGAAAAGAGAACTAACGAGGGAGATCAAAGTTCGGCAGCTAAAATACTTTGGCCACATAACAAGGCATAACACCCTGCAGAAGACCATAATAGAAGGGAGAGGTGAAGGCAAACGTGCAAGGGGAAGACAGCGCTATAAGTGGGAAGATAACATCAAGAGATGGACAGGAAAGAGTCTTTCAGAGTGCACCAACAAGACAAGAGACAGAAGACGTTGGAGATCCATTACAGCCAACCTTCGTTGTGGAGATGGCAGTTGATGATGATGAGGAAAAGATGGTTGTATGATAATAAAAGACATTATCGAAATAGAGAAAGAATAATACGGAGAGTATTTTAAGCCTAAGATGAAGGAAATCGGTCCAGGAATAAGGAGGATATGTAGATTACTAGTTTTTCACATTTGCACAGCTGGACAAATGTGTGCCTGTATTTCGGAACGCAAACACACTTTAGCAGTAAAGCTCCCTCTGTCGTTCGGCCTTGGCCTATATATAGGACGTGCCCTAAATGAAAAGCAGGCCATAATAAAAATTCAAATACAGCGAGAAGCGTCAGTTCTGTCAGAGAGAGACTTCTTTGCCTTCTGCATCTGAGAGCAGACTGCGTGACCATTAACAGCTCGACTGTATGTGCTTGAGGGTAAGAAAGAATGTATATATATATATATATATATATATATATATATATATATATATATATATATATATATATATATAATTCTAGTTAATTAATTCACTTGTGCGTTAGGAAGTGTGTCAATGTGGTTCAAACTACTGTGTAATTTCTGGAGGCTAAACCAAGCTGTGTTTATTTAAATAAATTAAGAATGGAAGCAGAAAGGGTGTCCATGGTTTTAGAAAAGCATTTAAAGAATTATTTCTTGATGGAAGGGGACACACACCAGTAACAAAGGAAAGGATGAAAGGAATTGTATTATTGTATTGTTTAAGCTATCACTTAGTATTTTATACAAGACCTAGTAATTGTATGGAGGCGGATCATGGAAAAATGGCTCTAACTAAGGATTTGGAGGAAAATTGTATTTACGGTGACCTGAATTGTGTTGTTACTGATATATTATGCCCTGTGCGTCTGCTTGCTCACTGTCTGAAACTGTCTCTCATCCCCTACATCTGTAATAGAGGGATAGTGATAGACAATATAGTGGTTAATCAAATATGTTTCAGGTTATATCCTGTCATCCAAGTACACTTTAAAGAGTCAGCCACTACTGCAGGAACTAGTGGTGCGAGCGCCCTTGTTGTTCATAGGGACAGCCACCAAGTATCCACTTCCTGGAGGAATTTCATGTGACTTTTCCTTCCATGTCAGAAGTGTGACAGGCTTCAATTTACCAAGTAAGTGGCCAAACAAGGCTACTGTTAGGAGTACCCCAGTCAAACCACTATTAAAGACAGTAGTATCTAATGATGACATCTGTTTGGGCATGGTTATAGCCAGTATAAACTATAATTTATTAACTGTGAGACCAGATGGGTCTTAAGATATAAATATACTACAAAAAGAGTGAGTTTAACCAAGAGAGAAGAACTTTCTACAACTTTAGTGATTTTTGATACTTTTGAACTATTTTCAAATGTTTTATTTATTTAAATGTTGTAATTAAAACTTGATTTCCTTGAAAGACTTTCGAGCAGAAAAGAAAACCTTGTAAAAATAAATTGTAAATATTTACCAGGAGACTTACTTAAATTATTTAAGTTAAGTTTGAGAGGAGCCTGTAGGAACTTAGAGTAATACATTACCATCTTCTCTAGGAACTTATACAGCTTGATCCTACCTTTGATGTCCATACACCCTTACTCTTTTTCAGAGAAAGGGGTATTACTTATAAGACCAGTATCTTATCTGGCACTATCCTGGTATCACCTGATACAACTTTGTGTCCAGGATACTTTATAATTTCAATAACAAGCAACCCTCTCGTGACAAAGGTATAGGTACCATTGATGCCATGGTCCTATTTAGGTACCATATAATATAAATATCCATAATGCCTTATCAATTTCGAAAGTCTACACTGTCAAATGCCTTTTCATAGTCTGCAAATCAAATGGATAGTGGTAAATTCCATTTCAGACTTTGTTCAACTATTATTCTCAATGTGGCTATCTGGTCTACGCGATTTGTTTTGTCGAAAACCTGCTTGTTCGTCTCTCAGTGGCCTTGCTGTGGACTATTTTAATCTTTCAAGTGTGATCGTGTTTAAATTTTTTCCTGGCACTGATAGTTATATTATTCTTTTGTAATGTATGCACTCTTATAAATCTCCGTTTTTAGCCAACTTGACCAGATAACATTCCTTCTAATCTGCTGGTATTCCTTCTCTCACCCAGACGTTACCAAGTAATTTGTATGGTATCTCTGTAGAGATGTCAATATATGTTTTGAATGCCTCTGCTGGAATGTCATTGGGATCAGCTGCTTTAACAACTTTTAGAAGTTTTACGGCTTTCTTTATTTCTTCCCTATTTGATCGTTCACATTCGATTCGTAGCTCGTCTTCGGCTGAATGGATGTCTGGGTAATTTGTTGGAGCTAGTCTATCGAGAAGTCCCTCCAAATATTACGTCCATCTCTTCATTTGCTCCTGAATATTATTAAGCAATTTTCCGTTCTTGTCTTTGAAGATGCCATTCGCTTGCTTATATTTCCCTGTTAGCTTCGTTGGGTTGTTTGGGCCCCCCATATTTTCTTTGGCTGCAGCTTCCCCTGCTTCCCTTGTCAACTCTGCAATATATTTCGTCTTGTATGTTTTGATTTTTCTTCTTACTTATTTGTTTGCTTCTAAGTACACTTCATGAGTCTTGGCTTTGGAGCTACTGGTTTTGCTTCGGTTTAAATTTGCTTTCTTGTTTTTTCCTGTCTTTTATCTTGTTGATGGTTTATGTTGTTATCCATGCTTTGTACTGAAGTTATTCTTTTCTCAGTACGTCTTCGCATGTTTTATTCCGTAGAGGAGATATGGAAACGTAGCTTATTGTCAAGGTTCAAATTAACGGTCATTCATAACCATCGTTTTGTACTTTTACCTCTGAGGAAAAATTAGAGAAAGCAAACAAAGAAAAAAATACCAGAAATTACGACGATAATCTTATACATTAGTATTTTATATTGAAGCACTGTGTTTGGTGAAAAAAAAACTAAGGTTAGCAAGAACTTTAACTTCGTCAATATTCAGTTTAAAAAGACAAGCAAAAACGTAAACACATGGAACTTTAAAGCCATCATGTATCAGTTTGAAAGAATACTACTTTGTCTAACCTACGATGTAACCATGTTGACAGTTTTTTTTTATCTTATGCACCACGCTGCTAGAGTTGAAAACGAAAGCAAAAAAACCATTGGATCTAAGGTGAGTATTTTATTTACGTTTGTTTTCTTAAAAAAGTTATCTTTCCAGAACCAGACTAGCATCCGCAAAGGATGTTTCTTATCTATCTCTTTGTATAAACAGTTGTTGTGTCAATAAGACCGAGAAAGGTGTCGTGTGGGTGCACTGTGAAAAAGAGAAGACTGCATGTTCAACCAGTTATTTCCATCTAAGACCGTAAATCATATAGAAGAGAAATGGAGATGCATGCATGAGGAACACATGGAAGGCCTTGGGCTGATGGCACGGAACAGGGGCACATAGCATGAATTTATTGAAGGTCTAAGCTTCTTCGCAACCTGAAGGGAACAGGTCGGCAACTCAGGAACTTTTGGGATCTCCTTTCGTAACATTAAGCCCTCTAATGATCTTACACACACACACACATATATATATATATATATATATATATATATATATATATATATATATATATATATATATATATATATATATATATATATATATATATATATATATATATATATATATACTTACTGGGGAGCCGCGCTGGTGTAATGGTTAAGACGTTGCGCTAGCGACCAGGTTTTCAAGGTTCAAGCCCGGGCGCCGGCATTTGTAGGAGTGTCATCGACCGGGAATTTGACTGAATAACCTGAACGGCTCCTGCAGATAAACCCTCTGTGGATGGGAAGGAGCAAAACTCCTGACCGGGTTGGAAGGAAAGTCCACTGTCTCCCCAGCCTCGCAATGGCACGTCATTGGGCCAAAAGGGCTGGAAAGCTCGACTGCCGCTGGTTAGATAAAAAAAAAAAAATAATAATAATATATATACTTACTTACTTAGTCTTTCCCCTCCTACCGTGAGGTGTAGAAAGTTTATATATATATATATATATATATATATATATATATATATATATATATATCTATCTATATATATATATATATATATATATATATATATATATATATCTATATATATATATATATATATATATATATATATATATATATATATATATATATATATATATATTCCAACGGGCTGATCACCCGTTTGCCAGTCACTGTGATTACGGAAACAACGACAAACGGATTGATTTGTCGTTGCCCTAAAGACGCCATTAGGCGTGATGGGAACAACAGCAAAGAAAATCTATTCGCTGTTGCCCTTAAGACGCCACTAGGCGTAATGGCCACTGCTGACTGCTTTGCCGGTCGTTGGCTAAGGACGGAAGAAGAAGAATATATATATATATATATATATATATATATATATATATATATATATATATATATATATATATATATATATATATATATATATATATATATATATATATATATATATATATATATATATATATATATATATATATAGTATATAACATTCACTTTCTGTAAGTACCCAGCTTTGCCCGGATTTCCTAGTAACTGTTTAAGAAACTTAAAAATCGAACTATAACATTTTGATATTCGAGGGACAATGAATTTTCGTTTAAGGTAGTGACCACTCCTTCAAGTGACTGTCCTTGTGAATTGTTTACAGTAATTGCTTATGCAAGCCACGCAAAATACTGTTATTCCTTTTGGTTCCACGGGAAGAGTGATTTCATTCTGCTTGCGAGTTTTTGCAAGAAGCAAATTAATATGGCATATTTTCACGTTCGATCTGGCTCACCAAAAAGAATAGTCCACCAAGTCCTTTTTCAAACGTGTTTACTACTTATCGTTGAAGCACACCCATTCAAATATATACATTGTTTCGTAAACCAAGACGCGAATTATTTTCTTTGATATTTTCCTTGATTGTTTATATTCCTTTTTCTGCGCTGAAATATTCTTATTGATGATTTATTTATGATTTAGTTGTTATGCCGATTGTTGTGTTGTTCTGATGCTCTGTTTAAGTAAGAAGCAAATTAATAAGACACATTTTCCTTTTCCGACCTGGCGCACCAAGAAAGAATAGTCCAACTCATCATTTTTTAACGTGTTTACTTCTGTTTTTCCTTGCACGTTCTTTTCAAAAATATATACATTGTTACTTGTAAAAAAAACACAATTATTTTCTGTGATACATACTTCTAATATAAAAGACTTTGTGATTGTGTTGAGCTGCATTTTTAAAAATAAAAGTTTCTTTTTTTTGCGAGACGCTACCCATTCAACCTAGACATATGGATAACGTCGGTTATATTAGGACACATGTCCAAATAAAGAAGACCTGTCTTTATTGTGTATTGTTTAGGTTTGAGCTAGATTTTTAAAAGAATTCGCCTCGTTTGAGTGAGACGCCAGCTTCATTAACAATTTTTTTTTTTTTTTAAATATTATATCCCTTCTGGAGCTCAAAGTGAGGTCTATTAACTTTATTGAGTAAAATATGTAAATTATGTGGGATCTTTTTTTTTTTTTTTTTTTTCCTCGCTTGAGGTCGCATATTTTTTCCTCGCATGAGGTCGCATTGTCCCCGCCCCAAACCCGGCCCTGGTCAAGACCACATGTCCCAACACAAGAAGACCCAATGACAAACTGTGTCACTGTAGTGATCCTCTGTGTTCTCACACAAGAGGTCGCATCCTCGCATGAGGTCGCATATTTTTTCCTCGCATGAGGTCGCATTGTCCCGCCCAAACCCGGCCCCGGTCAAGACCACATGTCCCAACACAAGAAGACCCAGTGACAAAATGTGTCACCTAGTGATCCTCTGTGTTCTCACACAAGGGACCTAATGACACATGAATGTCACTGTACCGGTCCCTGTGTCTAGACACATGATCCTAGCCAAAGGCCAGATATTAGGCCGTGGGATCTTCACAGCATTATTAGTGGGATCCCGGCTCTGGCTACCCTGGATCGCTTTCTTTGTACAATATCCATGAAAAATATCATATCTTGTTATTCCAAGTATAAATTAGAATCCTCCTTTTAAAATTAATTATATTAAAGTGACCTATTGTAAAGAAACTGAAATGCTACATACAACTTAACTTTTATTATAATTTTCAATTACAACTTTAAAGTGTAATTAAAACTTTTTAATTGTATTGTAAATAATAACAAGTTGCGTAGTTATTAGCAAAAAATATGTGTAATTTTATCATTCTGATTATTTCCCTTCATTCAACCTTTATGTTGCATATTGGAGTCAGTCACATTTTCTGAATGTGTCTCCAGAGTGTAATCCTTTGAGTCAAGAATTCACAGAATCTCACTTTTGTATCTAAGGCACCAGCTTATTCTTTTTTTATTTAACCAAAGCGGTGTAAACCAAATGATTTTATAATTTAAATTCGCGTGACGCAGTATTGTAAAAATGCTGTAAAATGTTTTTTAAAAAAAACAATGAACTTAATCTTGTTAGATTTTCTTTCAAATTAAACATGTACAGTGGATGGTGCTTACTTTGAATATTGATCAACATGGAACATTCACTGGTTTACATATATATATATATATATATATATATATATATATATATATATATATATATATATATATATATATATATATATATATATGTATACAGTTCTGCTACAATTAGAATCCGCGTGGCAAAGTCAGTGTTATTACTTGGCAATATGCGACAAAATTACTTCTCTTTTTCGGTCCTTCAACGATTTCATATATTATATTTTTTAATAATTATTTTTTCTGCAAAAACTAAAGTTTTTGCTATAAAATGACTTAAAACTAATTGCTGTCGAGTGAGTTTGGTTTGTATATATGTGGATACAGTTATTTGACAAATTAAATTCGCTTGACGCAGTATTTTAAAAATGGTGTAAAAATTTAAAAGAAAACTTTATGTCTCGATAGATTTTCATTCATATCAAACACACACAGTGGATGATGCTTACTTCGAATTTTGATCCACATGGAACATTAACTGGTATATATATATATATATATATATATATATATATATATATATATATATATATATATATATATATATATATATATATATATATATATATATATATATATATATATATATGTCGATACAGCTCTGATGCAATTAGAACCAACGTGGCAAAATCAGTTCCATTAAAATTACATAAAACGGAAGTGCAACATAAAACTGGGATTTTTTCTATTTCCCCTTAAATTAAAAGTTTGTAGTTAACGATTTTTCATTATCTTGTAAAATATGCAAACGTATGGTTATTAATTTTGAAAACGGCTTCTAGGGCAGGAGTTGGAAAGGCCTGGTATCGGGCTGAGGGCGCACCATGGACTGTAATGGTAAGCGGCCAGAACCATCCAGAAAGCAATGGCAAACTACTGGATGTACAATGCCAAGAGATCCATAATGGCTAATCTGACAGAGAGTCTGAACTTGTCTTTGGCTGATGCAGGTCGACTTGCCCAGAATCATGATGCGTTCAGAGCAGCTGTAATGGAGACAACGTTCTGGAAAAAATACGTCACATGATGATGATGATGGTTATTAATTACAAACATAAGATAATAGTTTTAACATTTGTGTTACTGTGGTAAAGTGGGATGTTATAAATATTTATAGGGGACTTAGTGTACTGACTGAGATCAGCTGTGAAGGTATCTGTATCTAATAAGTGTGGTGTATTACAGATGACCTTACTTTGCTACCACATTTATACCTCAGTCAGACTTATTCTGGAATATTGTGATGACTACGTTGAATGTCTAGGGTTATGATAATGCTGAAGTGTATGTTCACAACAACCAACAGACAGATAAACAATTTAATTTAATCCACAATACTTTACAACACTGTGACACTCACATACATAGAACACTCTATAAGACTATCTTAATAAGTCAAGGGTAACTTTTAAAATATGTATTAATTCCTCTCAATAATAGATATCCTGATTCAACTACAAAATGAACCAGGAATCACAATCAAATGTAATCACAAGTTGTATGTACACAATTTATAGATAGGATCTTTGTATTGACATATATTATTATTGCAATATGTGTGTAAGTTGTGCTGTAGTACTATGAGGTAATACTGGCTTATCAAGCTAAGTTGTTGTTTGTCATCATGACTTCAAGTGTCTGTTTCTGTTGGAAATAATATTGGAAAGGTTCACAATTTCTTTTTATTTGAAACAAATAAATGTCCCTCTTGATTTAAGGTAAAGTCACTTTTAGAGGGGGGTATACACAAGATTGAGCTGCTCTGGCCACGAACTCTTAACTTCTGTGTGGGCGGCAGGAAACAGTCTCCTATGCTCGCTTGCTTCACAGTTTTCTTGAGGAACAACACTGGTCGATATCTGGACCAAGGAGTATGCTATCAGCCTCTGGATTCAGCAAAACTCAGACCATGTGCTGCATTAATACGTTAGTACCACGGTCCCTGAAACAAGAAGGTTGTACCTCCTACTTCAGAACTAATTTATAATCTATTTCCACACTGAAGCACAATATATAACAAACACCGAGTTCAGCGCGGTAGGCCAACTGTTAGCTTCTCATGAACAATATACACCAGTATTCCTCTCCCTAATGGTTACAACGCCTCTGCAATTCCAGCATTAATTCCTTCTATTCAATAAGATAGGTGTCATAGTACTATTTGGCAATCCCATGCAGTTATACTCCTCTCCGACAAGTTTTTCTCATGATAGAGCAATATCTAGGCTTTGCCTCATGTTTGTTACTGAACCACACACATACAGACATAAATTTAACAATTCACATTCAATTTTCATCAAAAAGATTTCAAATATGTCTAGCTTACCACAATTCAAGGAAATATTAAACAAATACGTTGACTGGCGATGAGTTATGGCACAATTCCGATCTGCCTCTGTCCCAGGCTTTTATTTAGAAAAATATGAGCTGGATCTCAATGCACTTGCTTTTACACAGTTTAATTTCAAAAAGTGGCACTGAACTGACGCTCCTAATTGACTATATCAAATGGTCTAGCCAATGGGACCATGTTTACAAAGCTTTTGAAAAAATTTACCCTTCCTACGTTTCCCTTAACAACCAAAAATAGTATTTGCAGTCGACTAATCAAGTTTCGCCTTACATATAATTCTAACCAATCAAATCGGATTTAACGTAGTGGCCTCATTCCCCTAAAGCAGTATCCAAACATGAGCAGATATGATCTGGTGCTGTCATACAACACCCCTATAATATTTTGGCTATAATTTGTTAATTACTAGACTATGTGCATAACACTTAACATATTCTTTGTCAGCAAGTCCTAAGGCATCCAAATATATAAATTTAATGGGGCTAAGTGGCTCCGATCAAAATATGTATTCTAGGATAGTCGTGTATTTTTTTTTTTTAATCGATTTAGAACCGCCACCTGTCCTGCCTTTTCGACTGTTCTGTCAGTATAAAGTCAGGATTTCAGACGTAAAACAGTATTGTGTCATGTTTCCTAATAAGCATTAAACGTGTTTTCACAACCTAACCGTGTATTGGTAGTGTTTTTTGTCACTGTTTATTTGAAAAAAAAAAGTTAGTGCTTCATGCATTACGCGTGTGGTGGCATTAATTTTATATCGCGAGACTGTGGTAGTATTGCATGCGTTCCTCCGTTCATCTCTCTATCTCTCTCTTCTAAGTCCGTCTGTCTTTTCATTACGCAGTGTATATAATGACATTAATGCTAGTATTTTATCTAGGTCATTAAGCAGTGTGCGTATCTCAAGGTTTTCTAAGAAACACAGTACCAGTTTTATTTTTAGAAACGCGTGTATGCTGCTGTAGGCTTTACTAGTAAACGTGAAAGCGTTACAATATGCATACGAAGTAGAAAAAGGGGGATTTTTGTACGCCATTGTGACAGCACTGTTCTTTTACCATTCCTCTTTCCTTTTATTGAATTAATTCGTTAGGCTTTACATTTGCTTTTTAATTTAGATATGTGGATTTAGAATGTTTCACGACAAATTCTCCCCACTTAAAACAGTCGTTATATGTCAGTCTATAATTCTATATACACATAGAGAAATTTAATATTATTCCTGGGGCTTACGGTGATTTTCATCACACGGATGGCGGCTTAGAAAATCCGCTCCCAGGTTGGTTTTTCCAGAAATATACTCTATGCTGAACTGGAATGGCTGCAAAAGTAAGGACCATCTGAGTAACTGTCGTAGATTTCCGATAGGATAATTAAGACTAGGTTTGGTCCCTTCTGAATAGGTTTGAATAGGGGATAGACTCAGTGAGAGTTAGTGAAAGGTAATAGAATTTCCACACACGTGAGATGATAGATTTGATATAGTGGCTGTCTCTGAAAGCGAAAAGAATTCTTCTCTCTCTCACCTATCTTCTACAACAGTTGTTACAGCGTCAGACAGACTACACCAATATACATATTACGTATATTTCTATCACTCACAGGCACGCACATACACGTGACGACAGGTAAACACACCGACGTGGGAAAACTATAACAATGATATATATATTTATCTAGAACGAGCTGACCAAACACGATTATTAAGTTCAAGAGCGATTTTATTATCAGGAAAAATCGGCTCACAACATCAAAGAAATTACATCAAGGAAAATACATATACCCATAGTCATAAAAAATCAAGGAAATGTTGCAAGGATGATAGCCCCGTTATAGTGTTAACTCTAGGTTTAGCCCGGCCCCGTTAAGAGAACAGATGATGGCGCCAGAGTCACAGATACATAGGGTTTGAGTCTAAGAGTTTTTCTTTGTTTTATCTCGTAATTATATGCACAGAGTTTGAAAAAATCTGATTTAACCTAAGACAAAACACAAGAACTCTAGCCTTAGCAACAAATTATGCAGATTGAAAAAAACAAATAGGACAGCAACAGGGTGTCAAAGATATAATAGTGAAAAATATCACTCAAACCAGCGTACACTCATTCATTCCGCCATGGCTTCTCACACTAGTACTCACGACTTTGCTTGCTGCCTCTTGGAACACATTGATTTTAGATTTTCACACAGACTCAAAAATACAGTCTACTGCCAAGAAGTCCCCAGTTCCAAAAGACCTGTTTAACTTGGAGTCTCCGGGAACGACTACTTGGGTATGCAAATTTGTTCGAATGTCTGATTAAGTCACCTAACAATTATTCCAGGCGCGGGAGTTAACAGAGCACAGTGTCAATAGCGTAGGTTTCTAAAAAAAATGATGAATGTCAGGTCGGTGCCTTCCCTCAGTATAGAATTCACTTTAGTCACACCACAGATTTGTCCACAAGATATAATCTAGTCGGGAAATGATTGTTAATATTCACGCCACCAGGCAGCAAATTATATAGAGTTTCTAGAAGAAATTAAGTGCTGGCTCCAAGGTCCAGTATTTATCATTACAGTCTTGTATTTCTGTCTAACTTGCACCGTCAGATCAGTGTTACTTGAGAAAACCCACGTGGTTCAAAATAAGGACTGTCTATTTCTTCACAAGTATGGAAACTACTACTAGGTGCTGGTAAAGTTAGGGTCACCCCAAAACTTTCACTGTGTGGAGGAAAAATAACACATATAATATAATAAACAGAATCTGTACTGGTTAAAACTTACATTTAAACTTGCAAGCAGAGAGCTTTGCTTATCATTTAAACTTCCCGTGACGTAAGTTATATTTAAAAATCAGCATTCCTCATAAATTAGGAACACGTGCGTATCCCGTCATCATTCATGAGGCTCGATTCTAGAGTTTATACGTTAGTTTAGAAAAATACACTCGACTGAGTATTAGCAGTTAAATTAAATTTCATAAATAGCTACAATTGCCGTTATAAGCTAGAAATTATAATTTTTAGTCTGCTTTCCACTGAATGCTTCCCTAGAAAATATAATAGCCTACCACTTTATCTCTCTTCTGCGCTAAAGAAATAGATTAAAATGAATTAAGCGATTTAACACTTTAACACTCACAAAATCTATATATCTATCATATTAATTACCTCAACCACAGAATTACAGGTAGTCGCACAACTTAAGAATAAAATTGCTGAAAATATTTCTGGAAGTCTAGAAGTTCGACAAATTGCCGAAACAAACTGAGATCTTCGCTAACAGCTATTCTGTTTTTTTCGAGCGACCTATCTACTGTGGAGTCTATGAGCGAGAATGAAATTTAAGTTTCAAACTTGGCCAATATCTTAAAATCAGACAAAGGGCCGAAACTTATTTCGCCAAGCGAAATTATCTCCCCTACTCCCAACATTTACGTCCGCTTAACGCGTGTCGTAACTGTCACCTACTGACCACGATGTACGCGTGTCAGTTTCAAATCCCAGACAGCCTGACTTCATTGCCCAAGTGAGCGCCGTGTCAGTTTGGGATTTTCCAGCCAAATGTCTGGATACTGCCCGGTGCAGATGTAAAGTATCACACCTCACCGGGACTAATGCCGAGAAGAAGCTCGCGCGCTCGGTGAGAATGTAGACGATTTGCTACGTCCTGTGTTCAGCGAACCGACTTATCACGCCTTATGACGCCCTGCAGCCCTGACATCTACGTAATATCGTCCTAGCGCGATTCTCAGTTTAAGAGAAAGGAAAACAGGTAAAGTTTGCGAATTATATGAGAATAATATTCGCAAAACGAATGGATGAAAAATATACAGGAAAAATGAAATACAGAGATAATAAAAGAGAGAATTTGGGTGAACAAATAGGAAGAAAATGTAGGAAATTAAATGAATATAAACCCTACGTGACAGAGCCTCCCCCCTTTAAGATATGGAAGCACTCCATGTCTACGTTATGGAGTTTAATTTCCTATAACCGTAGCTTCGGGGTGTCTGTCCTCTTCCCCTCATCTTCCCCCTCCATCTCTGTCCAATTCCTACTCAAGTCCACTCCTCAAAGTTTCCTTCCCCTGGAATGTCTCATATGCGCGCTTGAAAGAGCGTCGCCGCTTCTGACATTTTTGAAAGATTTCCTGTGATAGCGGTGGAATATCCCTGCCACTATCATCATCTTCGTCAGTTTTGGCGATCGTCAGGAGATGGTCGGAGGTTGGCACTGGTTTTTCCAAGTATCTCTTTAAGAGATTTAAATGGAAAACCTTCTCCTTTCCTTCAATAGAGATCTGGTAGTTAGCCTTAGAAATCTTTTTCAGGACGGTAAACGGCCCTTGCCATCCGATCTTCAGTTGGTTGTTCTCGGTAGGGAGCAACACCAAAACTTTCTCTCCTGCTTCCAGTTCTCTCTCTTCCGCGACTTTCCTGTATCGGTTAGCGTGCTTTGTGCGAGCTCGCTTAAAGTTAGTCGTTGCTAGGTCCCACCCTAGTTTCAACCTTTCCTTTAAAACCGACACATATTTACTGGCTGAGACAACTGTCTCATCAGCCTTCTCGTCTGTCAGAGACTGAAGTAAGGCTTCAAGCGGGCCCTTAATGGGTCTGCCGAATAAGAGTGTAGCTGGCGGAAATCCTGTGGAAGTATGAGGAGATTCTCTGTAGCCAAATAATGCTGCAGGAATACAGAGATCCCAATCTTCAGGTTTCACTTGTGCCAGCTTACTTAGCATCATGGTGAGGTTTCCATTAGCACGTTCCACGAGCCCATTTCCCGCCGGAGTATATGGCTTAGTGTGGATGTGTTGGGTCCTCAAGATCTTAACGATCTCATCCATCAACAGGTTTCGGTATGGAGATCCATTATCCGTCAACACTTGCTGAGGGAATCCCAACCGAGTGAAAATCTGCACGAGGGCTTCTGCGACATGCTTGGCATCTGCGCATGTTAGCGGGATAGCTTCTGCCCATAAAGTGCATGTATCGACTAAGGTCAGGATAAACCTGTTCCTTCTTTTAGTCCTTTCGAAAGGCCCTAAAATGTCGATCACAACCCGTTCGAATGGTGTTCCCACTATTGGCATTTCACCCATGTGGACTGGGGGTGTCCGTTGCTTGGGTGGCACACGTTGGCACTGGGCACAGGATTTGACATATCTGATGATATCAGTATTCACTCCTGGCCACCAATAATGAGTGGTTATACGTTGGTTTGTGGCGTTCTGTCCCATATGTCCGCTAAAGGGAAGAGAGTGCCCCATTTCTAGGATTTGGCTTCTGTACTGTTTCGGTACTAGGAGCTGGTTGTAACCTTGGTCAGGCTTGCCCGTTCTCCGATAAAGTACGCCATCCTCAGAAAAAATGTCCCCGTGCTGTTTGGGTTCCTTAGCCATGGGCAGTTTCCTAAAGCAGGGTGCCAAAGTAGGGTCCTTGTATTGCGCTTCTTTAAGTTCCATAGGTAACAAATTTGGCGCAGGCTCCCGTTCCTTCTTGGTTTGCCCTCTTGTAGTTACAGCTGCCACAATCGGCTCTTCCGGTTTCCCAATACACACGTATCTCCCGCCAAGTATGACTGGGTAGATGGGATCATCCATAACAGCCGCTTTGATCACACCTCTGACAAAGTCAGAGTGTATCTCCACCAATGCGATGGGAAGCGCTGTAGGTGCATCACTCTTACGAACTCCACAAAGTTTGACGGTCTCTCCTGTCTCTTGACCGGGTTTAACCAGGTTTCTGGCGACAATGCAATCGTAAGAAAGCCCCGTGTCAAATAAGCAAGAAGTTTGAGAACCGTTCAAAATAACAATACCTCGCGTTGAGGGTCTATCCCCAACAGGTTTGGAATCACTGTCAACAATTCCGCCTTGCGAGACTGTCAATAAGCATCCGATGCGTTTCGGCTCGGTGTGCTCGGTCTGATCATATGTCCCGTGCTCAGGGGTTCTCCCTTTGCCACCTTGTCCTTTCTGGCTACGCTGCCATGTAGGGCGGTCGGGTTGATCAGACTGTTTGGGGTGGTTGGGGTACTTGTTCTTGTAGAACTTGGATTTTTCAGGAGGGGGTTTTTGAGGTCCAGTTTCTCTGTGGTTGTTTTGGTTAGAAGCCTGAGAAGATTGCTCTAGGTTATGTTTTCGAAAATGCTCCTCTGTCGGTTTCCGCTTTGTGGCCGGTAGTTCAGCCAGCGCATTGTGATAACGCTCAGACTTTTCCAAAATGTCTTCAAGTTTTTCTGCCCCCTGCTCAGCGAGAAATCTCCGGGTATCAGCAGACAAAGTGTTCTTTATTTGTTCAGTTAGAACAAGTTCCTCAAGACCTTCATAGGTAGAGGGGAGCTGCGAAAGCTCAAGGCACTTTGTTAGATATCCCTTAAGACGAGATGAGAACTGGTGAAAAGTTTCAGAATTCTCTTTCCGGCTGTTGCGAAACAGTTGCAAAAACTTGCGAGCGTTCATTTCAAAGCGCTCCAGTAACGCTTTCTTCAACACATCGTAGTCGTCTTGTTGGCTACTTTCCAGCTTAGAATAAACATCATAAGCAGAACCTTTTAGGGCCTGGGAAAGTTTCATATTCCAACGCGACCTCTCTAACCCGTACAGAGTTGCAATTTTCTCAAATTTTTCTAACCATGTGTCAATCTTCTCATTTGGACAAGGAAAAGATTCAAGAGTGAAAGACATAGCATTTAGTTGAAGAGATTGAGTGTTAGCAGGGTCAGTTAAGGAAGAATGAGGAGAAGACTCTCCATTGCTGGAGGTAGAGGCAGCGCCAAGACTTTGGACTTCTAGAGCCTTAAGAGCCAACTCATGCTGTCGTCGTTGCTCATTTTCTCTTTCCAAATGCTGTCTCTCCTTCTCTCTTCCTCCTCCTGCTGTCTTTCCTTCTCTCTTTCCTCATGTTGTCTCTGCTTCTCCTTCTCTCTTTCCTCATGCTGCATCCTGCGAATTTCCATTTCCTCGTCCATCTTCTTCTGCTGTAATAGCCGGTCTTCCGCTTCTTTCCTCTCCGCTGCTTCTTTTTCCTCTTTAGCTTCAGCTGCTTTCCTCTCCGCATCATATCTCTCAAGTTCGTCCCTGACAAAAGCTTTCGCTTCCTCTCCTTCCAGTCCCTCCTCTCTCGCTTCGTCCCTGAGGAGTTGTCTAAGCTTTGCCCTCTCGGCCATATTATGTCAGTGACTGAGACACGTGGAGATAGAAAATAGGAAAAAGAATAACCTGGTTCCTACCACTTACGAGAAAAAAAAAACCAAAAATTCAAAAGATGATATCCTTAACCCTGGGATACCTCCTCCAAAGTAAAATCTAACTATCGCTGCTATTATCGGCAATAAAGCACTTAATGCAAAACACGACTACGCCAACTAAATGGTAGTTAAGATAACTTCTGAAAAATAAGTTGCTACAGTGGAAAAGCAAAAGAATATTGCAAAAATTAAAGAGAAAAATAATCCCTTAATTTTTAAAAATCCACTATAAGTTCGCCCCTGAAGTCAGATCGGGTAAGGGAGGGAATTAATCTGGACAAAAAGTCCGAAACACACTCCTTAACTTAGTTCAAACGCCGTTCTGCCTCAAAACCCAGTGAATGTTATACACTCACTACTTTACCAGCATTTAGTATTACAATCAGCAGTTAACATATATCCCGACAAAATCAACCTGTAACCAAAATGTATATTATTCAAAGATGCTGTGGAAAAAAAAAACTTATTAGTTTGTGTGGTCAGCACGCCCGTAAACAGATCGCTAGTCTAGGGGGTAATTATTTAAAGATATAACAACTCACAAGACATCACACTCTTACTCTATATCAGAATACAGAATCTTAAGTTCAAAATCCAGATAGACGAGTCCACGTTTGTCGTACTCGTCTTCCTATTCTAAGTTCAAAGACCGGAAACGAGCCCTCATTTGTCGTACTCGTCTTCCTATTCTAAGTTCAAAAATCCGTCGGACGAGAACCCATTTGTCGTACTCGTCTTCCTATTCTAAGTTCAAAAATCCGTCGGACGAGCCCCCATTTGTCGTAGATTTCCGATAGGATAATTAAGACTAGGTTTGGTCCCTTCTGAATAGGTTTGAATAGGTGATAGACTCAGTGAGAGTTAGTGAAAGGTAATAGAATTTCCACACACGTGAGATGATAGATTTGATATAGTGGCTGTCTCTGAAAGCGAAAAGAATTCTTCTCTCTCTCACCTATCTTCTACAACAGTTGTTACAGCGTCAGACAGACTACACCAATATACATATTACGTATATTTCTATCACTCACAGGCACGCACATACACGTGACGACAGGTAAACACACGACGTGGGAAAACTATAACAATGATATATATATATTATCTAGAACGAGCTGACCAAACACGATTATTAAGTTCAAGAGCGATTTTATTATCAGGAAAAATCGGCTCACAACATCAAAGAAAGTACATCAAGGAAAATACATATACACATAGTCATAAAAAATCAAGGAAATGTTGCAAGGATGATAGCCCCGTTATAGTGTTAACTCTAGGTTTAGCCCGGCCCCGTTAAGAGAACAGATGATGGCGCCAGAGTCACAGATACATAGGGTTTGAGTCTAAGAGTTTTTCTTTGTTTTATCTCGTAATTATATGCACAGAGTTTGAAAAAAATCTGATTTAACCTAAGACAAAACACAAGAACTCTAGCCTTAGCAACAAATTATGCAGATTGAAAAAAAAAACAAATAGGACAGCAACAGGGTGTCAAAGATATAATAGTGAAAAATATCACTCAAACCAGCGTACACTCATTCATTCCGCCATGGCTTCTCACACTAGTACTCACGACTTTGCTTGCTGCCTCTTGGAACACATTGATTTTAGATTTTCACACAGACTCAAAAATACAGTCTACTGCCAAGAAGTCCCCAGTTCCAAAAGACCTGTTTAACTTGGAGTCTCCGGGAACGACTACTTGGGTATGCAAATTTGTTCAAATGTCTGATTAAGTCACCTAACAATTATTCCAGGCGCGGGAGTTAACAGAGCACAGTGTCAATAGCGTAGGTTTCTAAAAAAAATGATGAATGTCAGGTCGGTGCCTTCCCTCAGTATAGGATTCACTTTAGTCACACCACAGATTTGTCCACAAGATATAATCTAGTCGGGAAATGATTGTTAATATTCACGCCACCAGGCAGCAAATTATATAGAGTTTCTAGAAGAAATTAAGTGCTGGCTCCAAGGTCCAGTATTTATCATTACAGTCTTTGAAAACCCGTTATAGGGATATTAGTATTTCTGTCTAACTTGCACCGTCAGATCAGTGTTACTTGAGAAAACCCACGTGGTTCAAAATAAGGACTGTCTATTTCTTCACAAGTATGGAAACTACTACTAGGTGCTGGTAAAGTTAGGGTCACCCCAAAACTTTCACTGTGTGGAGGAAAAATAACACATATAATATAATAAACAGAATCTGTACTGGTTAAAACTTACATTTAAACTTGCAAGCAGAGAGCTTTGCTTATCATTTAAACTTCCCGTGACGTAAGTTATATTTAAAAATCAGCATTCCTCATAAATTAGGAACACGTGCGTATCCCGTCATCATTCATGAGGCTCGATTCTAGAGTTTATACGTTAGTTTAGAAAAATACACTCGACTGAGTATTAGCAGTTAAATTAAATTTCATAAATAGCTACAATTGCCGTTATAAGCTAGAAATTATAATTTTTAGTCTGCTTTCCACTGAATGCTTCCCTAGAAAATATAATAGCCTACCACTTTATCTCTCTTCTGCGCTAAAGAAATAGATTAAAATGAATTAAGCGATTTAACACTTTAACACTCACAAAATCTATATATCTATCATATTAATTACCTCAACCACAGAATTACAGGTAGTCGCACAACTTAAGAATAAAATTGCTGAAAATATTTCTGGAAGTCTAGAAGTTCGACAAATTGCCGAAACAAACTGAGATCTTCGCTAACAGCTATTCTGTTTTTTTCGAGCGACCTATCTACTGTGGAGTCTATGAGCGAGAATGAAATTTAAGTTTCAAACTTGGCCAATATCTTAAAATCAGACAAAGGGCCGAAACTTATTTCGCCAAGCGAAATTATCTCCCCTACTCCCAACATTTACGTCCGCTTAACGCGTGTCGTAACTGTCACCTACTGACCACGATGTACGCGTGTCAGTTTCAAATCCCAGACAGCCTGACTCCATTGCCCAAGTGAGCGCCGTGTCAGTTTGGGATTTTCCAGCCAAATGTCTGGATACTGCCCGGTGCAGATGTAAAGTATCACACCTCACCGGGACTAATGCCGAGAAGAAGCTCGCGCGCTCGGTGAGAATGTAGACGATTTGCTACGTCCTGTGTTCAGCGAACCGACTTATCACGCCTTATGACGCCCTGCAGCCCTGACATCTACGTAATATCGTCCTAGCGCGATTCTCAGTTTAAGAGAAAGGAAAACAGGTAAAGTTTGCGAATTATATGAGAATAATATTCGCAAAACGAATGGATGAAAAATATACAGGAAAAATGAAATACAGAGATAATAAAAGAGAGAATTTGGGTGAACAAATAGGAAGAAAATGTAGGAAATTAAATGAATATAAACCCTACGTGACAGAGCCTCCCCCCTTTAAGATATGGAAGCACTCCATGTCTACGTTATGGAGTTTAATTTCCTATAACCGTAGCTTCGGGGTGTCTGTCTTCTTCCTCTCCTCTTCCCCCTCCATCTCTGTCCAATTCCTACTCAAGTCCACTCCTCAAAGTTTCCTTCCCCTGGAATGTCTCATATGCGCGCTTGAAAGAGCGTCGCCGCTTCTGACATTTTTGAAAGATTTCCTGTGATAGCGGTGGAATATCCCTGCCACTATCATCATCTTCGTCAGTTTTGGCGATCGTCAGGAGATGGTCGGAGGTTGGCACTGGTTTTTCCAAGTATCTCTTTAAGAGATTTAAATGGAAAACCTTCTCCTTTCCTTCAATAGAGATCTGGTAGTTAGCCTTAGAAATCTTTTTCAGGACGGTAAACGGCCCTTGCCATCCGATCTTCAGTTGGTTGTTCTCGGTAGGGAGCAACACCAAAACTTTCTCTCCTGCTTCCAGTTCTCTCTCTTCCGCGACTTTCCTGTATCGGTTAGCGTGCTTTGTGCGAGCTCGCTTAAAGTTAGTCGTTGCTAGGTCCCACCCTAGTTTCAACCTTTCCTTTAAAACCGACACATATTTACTGGCTGAGACAACTGTCTCATCAGCCTTCTCGTCTGTCAGAGACTGAAGTAAGGCTTCACGCGGGCCCTTAATGGGTCTGCCGAATAAGAGTGTAGCTGGCGGAAATCCTGTGGAAGTATGAGGAGATTCTCTGTAGCCAAATAATGCTGCAGGAATACAGAGATCCCAATCTTCAGGTTTCACTTGTGCCAGCTTACTTAGCATCATGGTGAGGTTTCCATTAGCACGTTCCACGAGCCCATTTCCCGCCGGAGTATATGGCTTAGTGTGGATGTGTTGGGTCCTCAAGAACTTAACGATCTCATCCATCAACAGGTTTCGGTATGGAGATCCATTATCCGTCAACACTTGCTGAGGGAATCCCAACCGAGTGAAAATCTGCACGAGGGCTTCTGCGACATGCTTGGCATCTGCGCATGTTAGCGGGATAGCTTCTGCCCATAAAGTGCATGTATCGACTAAGGTCAGGATAAACCTGTTCCTTCTTTTAGTCCTTTCGAAAGGCCCTAAAATGTCGATCACTACCCGTTCGAATGGTGTTCCCACTATTGGCATTTCACCCATGTGGACTGGGGGTGTCCGTTGCTTGGGTGGCACACGTTGGCACTGGGCACAGGATTTGACATATCTGATGATATCAGTATTCACTCCTGGCCACCAATAATGAGTGGTTATACGTTGGTTTGTGGCGTTCTGTCCCATATGTCCGCTAAAGGGAAGAGAGTGCCCCATTTCTAGGATTTGGCTTCTGTACTGTTTCGGTACTAGGAGCTGGTTGTAACCTTGGTCAGGCTTGCCCGTTCTCCGATAAAGTACGCCATCCTCAGAAAAAATGTCCCCGTGCTGTTTGGGTTCCTTAGCCATGGGCAGTTTCCTAAAGCAGGGTGCCAAAGTAGGGTCCTTGTATTGCGCTTCTTTAAGTTCCATAGGTAACAAATTTGGCGCAGGCTCCCGTTCCTTCTTGGTTTGCCCTCTTGTAGTTACAGCTGCCACAATCGGCTCTTCCGGTTTCCCAATACACACGTATCTCCCGCCAAGTATGACTGGGTAGATGGGATCATCCATAACAGCCGCTTTGATCACACCTCTGACAAAGTCAGAGTGTATCTCCACCAATGCGATGGGAAGCGCTGTAGGTGCATCACTCTTACGAACTCCACAAAGTTTGACGGTCTCTCCTGTCTCTTGACCGGGTTTAACCAGGTTTCTGGCGACAATGCAATCGTAAGAAAGCCCCGTGTCAAATAAGCAAGAAGTTTGAGAACCGTTCAAAATAACAATACCTCGCGTTGAGGGTCTATCCCCAACAGGTTTGGAATCACTGTCAACAATTCCGCCTTGCGAGACTGTCAATAAGCATCCGATGCGTTTCGGCTCGGTGTGCTCGGTCTGATCATATGTCCCGTGCTCAGGGGTTCTCCCTTTGCCACCTTGTCCTTTCTGGCTACGCTGCCATGTAGGGCGGTCGGGTTGATCAGACTGTTTGGGGTGGTTGGGGTACTTGTTCTTGTAGAACTTGGATTTTTCAGGAGGGGGTTTTTGAGGTCCAGTTTCTCTGTGGTTGTTTTGGTTAGAAGCCTGAGAAGATTGCTCTAGGTTATGTTTTCGAAAATGCTCCTCTGTCGGTTTCCGCTTTGTGGCCGGTAGTTCAGCCAGCGCATTGTGATAACGCTCAGACTTTTCCAAAATGTCTTCAAGTTTTTCTGCCCCCTGCTCAGCGAGAAATCTCCGGGTATCAGCAGACAAAGTGTTCTTTATTTGTTCAGTTAGAACAAGTTCCTCAAGACCTTCATAGGTAGAGGGGAGCTGCGAAAGCTCAAGGCACTTTGTTAGATATCCCTTAAGACGAGATGAGAACTGGTGAAAAGTTTCAGAATTCTCTTTCCGGCTGTTGCGAAACAGTTGCAAAAACTTGCGAGCGTTCATTTCAAAGCGCTCCAGTAACGCTTTCTTCAACACATCGTAGTCGTCTTGTTGGCTACTTTCCAGCTTAGAATAAACATCATAAGCAGAACCTTTTAGGGCCTGGGAAAGTTTCATATTCCAACGCGACCTCTCTAACCCGTACAGAGTTGCAATTTTCTCAAATTTTTCTAACCATGTGTCAATCTTCTCATTTGGACAAGGAAAAGATTCAAGAGTGAAAGACATAGCATTTAGTTGAAGAGATTGAGTGTTAGCAGGGTCAGTTAAGGAAGAATGAGGAGAAGACTCTCCATTGCTGGAGGTAGAGGCAGCGCCAAGACTTTGGACTTCTAGAGCCTTAAGAGCCAACTCATGCTGTCGTCGTTGCTCATTTTCTCTTTCCAAATGCTCTCTCAAGTTCGTCCCTGACAAAAGCTTTCGCTTCCTCTCCTTCCAGTCCCTCCTCTCTCGCTTCGTCCCTGAGGAGTTGTCTAAGCTTTGCCCTCTCGGCCATATTATGTCAGTGACTGAGACACGTGGAGATAGAAAATAGGAAAAAGAATAACCTGGTTCCTACCACTTACGAGAAAAAAAAAACCAAAAATTCAAAAGATGATATCCTTAACCCTGGGATACCTCCTCCAAAGTAAAATCTAACTATCGCTGCTATTATCGGCAATAAAGCACTTAATGCAAAACACGACTACGCCAACTAAATGGTAGTTAAGATAACTTCTGAAAAATAAGTTGCTACAGTGGAAAAGCAAAAGAATATTGCAAAAATTAAAGAGAAAAATAATCCCTTAATTTTTAAAAATCCACTATAAGTTCGCCCCTGAAGTCAGATCGGGTAAGGGAGGCAATTAATCTGGACAAATAGTCCGAAACGCACTCCTTAACTTAGTTCAAACACCTTCCTGCTTCAAAACCCAGTGAATGTTATACACTCACTACTTTACCAGCGTTTAGTATTACAATCAGCAGTTAACATATATCCCGACAAAATCAACCTGTAACCAAAATGTATATTATTCAAAGATGCTGTGGAAAAAAAAAACTATTAGTTTGTGTGGTCAGCACGCCCGTAAACAGATCGCTAGTCTAGGGGGTAATTAATTA
>JAMPIV010000469.1:670466-859658 GCA_024509875.1 Oreohelix idahoensis
TCCGTCACAGCCTCAATTAATTTATTTATGTTCACTCCGTGATAACTCCTGATTTATAAATCATAGGTATATAGTGTAAAGGACTTTTTTTTTCATTAGTAAATGCTCTTGCCATAGATGTAATTTGTTTTCGTACATCCTTAGGGTTTACGACGGCTTTCAACAACAAACTGAAAGTTATAAATTTTGCCGAAAATGAAAACATAAAAATGCTTATTGTGAGTTATCTATTGATCTGGGATATATGCCCTTGCAGACGTTTTTGTAGAACTATTAAACCCTAAAAGTCCCTCATACATTGTTTCGATATATCTCTTCTAGTTTAGCTGCCGCATCGAATTTAATGTGCCACGTGCACTCGCGCAACCTATTTCTTAACCGCACATTCTCCTGATGTCATACTGTGATGATATATAGCTTCAAAGCTTCCCAGTGAAATGTCCAATACGCTCTGGAGAAAACCGCATCAAAATCGGTTCAGCCGTTCTCGAGTTTTAAGGTAACAGACAGACGTTGCCTTTTATATATGTAGAGATGAACCATTAAAAACATGTTAACAATTAACATGGGAGCCGCGCTGGTGTAATGGCTACGCGTTGTACTGGCGACCAGGTGTTCATGGTTCAAACCCGGGCACCGGCGTTTGAAGGAATGTTTACGACCGGAAATTTTACTGAATAACCTGAACGGCTCCTGTAATAAACCCTCTGTGGATGGGAAGGAGCGAAGCTCCTGACCGGGTTGGAAGGAAAGTCCTCAGGTTCCCCAGCCTCGCAATGACATGTCATTGGGCCGAAGGGCTGAAAGCCCAAGTGCTGCTGGTTAAGAAAAAAAAAAAAAAAAAAAAAAAAAAAAATTAACATGCCTTAATGCTAAACTATGCAGATCTTTTTGTTATACTTTTTAACTAATATTACCCTTTCTTTATGGTAAAATAATAGAATTTACAAATAACATAAAATAACATAATACAAAGCACAAATTATGACATAAAAGGATTAATGGGATGGCCACCGTAAGTACTAGTGGTCATAAGTCGCAGACGTTGTAAGTCAAGGACAGTTTGTATGAGTTGCCTCCTATGGCTTGGCTGAGGAAGGAGTAGTCCTGTTCTGTCGTTGTCATGGAAACATGGGGCATTAAAAAGTCATTGCATGTATTTAATACTTTACACAAGCACAAAACAACGCTTAATTTTATATACATGGTGTTTCCTAATGATGTATACACACTTTGAATGCTGATAACTCAATTATCATCTAACTCAATTATCATCTGAGATAGAACTATGAGATTTTTCACATTTAAAGTAACAAATGTTCAAAGTGTCGATGACCTGCAACAATACATTGTTCACAGTGATGAACACCTGACTGTCACTTTTTTTCTTACTAAATGAATAGTGAAACATG
Organism: Oreohelix idahoensis; assembly: GCA_024509875.1. Classification (NCBI taxonomy): domain Eukaryota; kingdom Metazoa; phylum Mollusca; class Gastropoda; order Stylommatophora; family Oreohelicidae; genus Oreohelix; species Oreohelix idahoensis. The sequence goes on from JAMPIV010000469.1 coordinate 671,879, forward strand.
CAGTTTTAATTTGATATCTCAGGTCCCTCACTGTGTGCGTTTTGAGATGAGCACAACTTTCTATAAAAAAAACTTCCTGAGCTATAATCTAATGGCGGTATCCATTTGTATCTAGCATTATTCTGCTCTATACTTGCAAAATAGCAACATTTTATGTGAAGTTATGTGTGAGTTATATGCATTCAAAGTGTGTATACATAATTTTGAAACACCCTGTATAAGACCGCTAGTATGTCACCAGGCTTGAAATGGGAGCATAGAATATAACACTGCGACCCACCAGATATGTTGTAACAGGCAACGAAGGAGATACTGTACAAGCATGGGCCCAGAAACTTAAGCCACCAAAATTCAAATAGAGCAAAAACAAGATGTCTGAATCGAGCAGATAAACTCAGCTGTCCAGGATGGAAGAAGACAATAACAATGTGATACGAAGAAAGGTAAGGCAAGAGGAGCTTTGCACTGAGAAATATATGGAGATCAAAAGAAATCAAGTCCAACATAAAAATAAGAATCTTCAACTCAAATATCAAGCCAGTCCTATTGTATGGCTGTGAAACATGGAAGAAAACAAAAATAACAACCAGAAAGCTATACACTTTCATAAATGGATGCTTGTACAGAACAGATGATTTGAAATGATACAAGATTACTAATGTGACCTAGACAGACGCCAGTGGAGCACTGGTTCTGTACAAGTTTATTTTTTGAAACCACTAGTATAGACAAGTGTTTCCCCAACAGATCTCAACAGAATATCATCAGGGTTTCTATTTGAAATTATGAAGCAAATAAACATTTTAAAATGACAAGGAACATTCTACATCTCCCTCAAGATACTGTAGAAATTCTTGTGCAGTAGCTGTTAAGAAAATTCTAAATATCCCTTAAAATAATGCATTAACTGTTGTGCAGCAACTGTTGGTACTGGTTTGAGAAGAAGAAAAAAAATTCAAACCGTAGTTTAGAGTGTGGTTTGGCCATGTCTGCAGAATGGGAGAAGATCGGCTACCATGACAAGCATGGGAAACTAAGAGCCCCCTCCAGGACGACCCAAAGCACGCTGGGAGGACAACATTAGACAATCTTTGAAGGACCAAGGACTAGAACAGAACTAGGCCAGGAGGAAGACAGCCGATAGGATAGTTTGGCGCTCTCTCTTCCAAACCTCTACACCTCACGGTAGAAGGAGAACGACCAAGTAAGTAAGTTTCAAGTATATTTCTGACAATGTCCAATTTCCCCACTGTAATATGCAGAGACAAGGAAAGAGCAGGACTACTACCCTCTCAGGCATATCGTACAAGTCAGCTAATATAAGGTTGTGCATAGAGCTGGCAACCTCATCATGAAAAGCAAATTGCCACAGAAACCACTGCTGTAACAGCATGTGAATGCTTGGTGTAGGCTTCCTGCTAAAGGGACTGGCTGCAATGGTAGCTCCATGCTCGGTAGGGGGTGACATAGACAAATGATGGTGATAATGATGAATATATAATACTTACTTGAATATCACAATCCATGTATGTGTGACTGTACCTACAGTCCACACCGACTCTATGTAGCACAATTAATGCCTTGAAATCTGATAAATCAGTGCCAAGATGTCTGACATTCAGCAAGGTGAAGGGGCATGGCCAGGGATCTGTTAGAAATCTGATTTCAGGCATGAGTTTCTTGTTGAGGTTTGAGAGGAAGGCAGCCTGTGGTGGGTTGTTGAGATGTGAGGACAGGAGGTGTGCCAGTAGTGATGGATAGCATGGCTGTTCTTTTGACTGTGGACAATAAGAATGCCTGTTATGATATATATCAAAGAAAGAATAGAACTACTTGACCCTTTATGCATGTGTTAAGGAACAGTAGTAACTGGAAAGAGTGTGGGTAGGGAATGGGAAGGTATGTATGGTTTGTTTACTATAGCGAGCGTTTCATCCTGTTGTGTTCACTGGTGTGAACGATTTATGTGTGATGTTTGGCAGAGAGAGATCCGTTAACAGTTCTTGTGTTTTGGGTGTGTGAGTGAACTGACAGTCGGGCTGAGATATGTAGTGTTAGGTAGTCAGATGAGAGATTCCAAAGTGTAGAGATGTGATCAGAGGATGAGCAGTGAATGTTGTCGACAGCGGCCTGCTCTGTGTGATTTGGGCATTTTTGTGAAGGAGATTTGGATCTAGTGTCCTAGTGATATGAGAGCTGAGAGAATTTTTTGAATATGGGCGTGGGTGCCTGTGATGCTACACTGTAATTCTGACTTTCATCCGGCCCGATTATGTCGTCTATTTTGTATTTCAGGCCCGATTCTGTGGTTCTAGTTCGAGTTTTCACCATTTCTCTTCTCTTTGTAATTATATGGGTTTGCCTTGTTTCTTCTCATGTGAATATATCGTGTTCGGTATTTTTGAGGAGGTCACTTTAATGGGTTCATTTTATGATGGTAGGTTTATTTTATTCTAGCATCAGTTTTACCCTCTCCTATATTTTTCGCGATTCCCGTAGATTCCATTGTTTACGAAAATCGATATTTTCGGGCACTCCTGTATGACAAGTCAGAGGCACGAGACCATCTCGTAATGTGACGCAATTTCCTGACACGCGGTATCACGAGTCCGGAAACACACGGCCGTCACAGGACGTGACGCAATTTTAAGCCACGCTGGATTGCGTAGGTGGCCAGTATTGATTTTTCCTAGCGCTCCCATTGGTCCGAGTGAAAACTTAGGATAGACGTGGGAGGAATTCGCGTGGGTGTTTTCTCTTGTATATAATGAGACAGAAAACGGGGATTCGTTCTCTATGAAAAATAAGTGTCAGCCGCAAGACTTCGCAATTATCGTCTCCATTGGGGGGAAAAACCGCGATAATTTGGTATGTACCTATTTTATTAATCGTTTTACTTATTAGTGGGGTTTTTGAGAAATCTCGGCCCGTAAGTTAAGTCAGTGGGAGACATTAACTTAAAGTTTAAACGGTAGCGCCATTAATTATTATCTTTGTAGAACGATGTAAACGTAAAAAGTGTGCATAAGTCTTTTTAGGATTTTTTGGCAGTAGATCGGAGAGTGTGAAGTTATGAGAGACACGTGTGCTCCTAATGGTAGAATATTGAACAACCCCCATTTATTCCTGTATATTTTCTAATGTAAATTTATGGGGAAATCCCTGGTGTGTTCGTTAATTTTTCTGAGCCTTAAAAATGTGAGAAATATTGTCGGAGGGTTCAGATTTACGTTGTAAATGAATTATACTGCTTAGGGGAGGAAACTATTCCTATAGCGAGATTTAATTTAAATAGGAGTAAGCCGGGGGAACTCCTGTGGTAATGGGTAAAAGGATTTCCCTATTTTTGTCAAGTTTGAACACGTGATCGGCCATGTGTAACGGCCATGTAACGTGTCAGACGGTGTCGGGAGGTGTTGTTTATTTGACCTGGCAGATTTTAGTAGAAGGAGGGGGAATGAAGAGGCCACGTGGGATAGTGGTATTTTATGTATTGTGTGAAGAACGAGAGAAGGGGAGTGTGATTTTAGTGCCACGTGGGATATTATTATGTATTGTTGTGAAGAACGAGAGAAGGGGGAGAAGCAGTGAGAATGAAGAGACACGTGTATAGAATTATTTTATGTATCGTATATGTTAGAGATAAGCGATTTTAGAGAGGGTGTACATTAGACGCTGTTTCTTTTAATTTCAGCGAGTCTCGGCGAAACAGTGGGGAGCATAATTTTGTCAAATAAAATTATCCACGGCAAAAGACATCTCAGGGTCAGAGTACTCGAGTATCGTCAGGAGCAAAAGAAAATTACCCTATGGTCTCTGGCAGTGAAGTCCCTATGCTTCAGCTGGACCGAGGTTTATTTATCATACAGCCGAGAGCATCGCTATTATAGTCTCTAGCAACGGCAGGTGGCCGGGAGACTAGTTTCATTTTGTACAGCCTGAAATCAAGGCTGTGTTTTTTTTTTCCTCTAACTCCGGAGCGGGTTAAAAGAGGGAAGCTATTCAGCAGCAGAGAAGTTTTTGTCTACAGTTAATCAAGTCCCTCATGCTTGATATCCGAACATCGTCATCACCAAAATCAGGAACAGGTGACAGGGTTACCATACCTAGGTCCTGATAGAAATCAAGAGAAGAGCGTAACGGAGACGCCGCATCATCAGCCCTCGAGTGTTAGAGAGACACTGAGATCAAGAGAGAAAGATAGAGAAGGAGGGAGAAAATAGACAGGACCAGTAGGGTCTGTTCAGTATCCATTTGACGGATAGACACTGAGTCTGCGTTCGAAAAACCAAGTCTATTATTTTAGCAATTCTTGTGGTGTAGTTATCAGCGCATATCGCCTAACAAGTAAAAAGCTGTGTAGCCGTTCGTTGAGGAAGAGTCACCAGGACTAAGACAGTAGAAATTTATTAGTGTTAGAGAGTGGAGGCTAAAAGCTGACAGCCCCACCAAATTAGATTTGGTTTAAATCACTAACCATTTTTATTGTTCCTCAGCAGGGTGACATAAAGAGTGAATGTGATTTGGGGTTTGGGTTTTTTTCAGTGTCTACCTAATTTCATTGTTACTTGGGTTTTTTCCAGGCCATGCAACAGTGCACGCTATCGACTGACTTGATGACGTATGATGCCATTTTATGTTTTTCTTGTATGTAAATAAATATATATAATATATTTACTGGATCAGCTTCTACTATTTACTATACTTACTCTATGTTGTATATATAGTGGTGTCTGTGGTCGTATTTATACACCTTATCTCCTTGTGTGTCAAGGCAGTCAGAGGAGGGCGAGACTATAGCTAGTCTAAAGTCACGAAGCGGCAGGGGGAGATTCAAATCCTGGGTCTATCTCTTGAGCCAATAGTCTCACCTGTCCACAGCATGTCATTTTTCATCTAAATTCTATCTTCTCAGACTTTCTCATACTAGGGTCTTGCTTTCATTCAGGCACACTCTATAAAACTTAAAACCACTTTGTGACAAGTGGGCGGCAATCGTCCGGTGGATCATTCTGTTGAGATCAATTCTGTGATCTATATTCATAGATTGTCTCTAGAAAGTTTTCTGAGAATAGATTTTCTTTAACTATCCCCTAGACGTTGAGCTATTAGAACTGATCCAGTATAAGTTTTTCCACAGGTTGCAGTCTAGTAGATTTTTGTGGAATTTTTGATTTATATGACTAAGAGGTAATTGATGGCATACCGACATATTTTTCTTTAACAGGAAGGTAATTTAGTTTTTGGTAGCTTCTTAACTAAATTTTTTTCAGGTTATTATTCAGACTTAGTGCTAGTCTGAGGTTGGGTTTTTGGAACAGCGGTTAAAGAGGGAGTATTTTATATTACGTAACAGGTTGTTCCTTCTCTTTTCCTTTTCTGTCATTTCTCTGTATTTGGGAACTTACAGCAGTTTACAGGTAAGATGGCGGATATGGCCAAGTTACGAGCTGCCTGGCGTGAATCTGCTCAGGACATGGGAATGGATAAGGAGGAGACTAAGGCCTACCTGATAAGGGAAACTGATAGGCATAATCAGCGAGAGAAAGAGAAGGAGGACAGGGCAGCCGCCGCAGAAATTGAAGAAAGGCAAAGGGCAGCCGCCGCAGAAGCAGCAAAAGAGGAAAGGATAGTTGCCGCAGAAGCAGCAAAAGAGGAAAGGATAGCCACCGCAAAAGCAGCGGAGAGGCAGGCAGAGATGGAACTTCGGAAATTGGAAGCCCAGGAGAAGGAGAAGGCAGCAGAGATGGAATTTCGGAAATTGGAAGCAGAGAGACAAGCAGCAGAGAAGGCAGCAGAGAGACAGCATGAACTTGCCCTGCGTTCTCTGGAACTGCAGTACCGAGCTTCGGAGAGCAGTTCAGCTAATGGAGATTCACCCGGAGCAGGAGCGACAGACACCTCAGGAAACGGAGGGCCCCGGATGGCAGCCATGAGCTTCCCATTTGACTCGTTCCCTAATGGGAATGAAAAGATTGACGTGTTTTTAGAAAAATTTCAACGGATGGCAAAGGCATACGGGTTGGATGAGAGTCTTTGGTGTCTGAAATTATCACAATCGCTCAAAGGTCATGCGTATGAAGTTTACAACAAGCTGCTCATAGATGATCAGAACAATTTTGAGGCACTGCGAAACGCTTTGTTGCAAAGGTTTCAGTGGACACCCCGGAAATGCCAAACCATGTTCAGGGAGAGCAGGCCGGAGAAGGGAGAGAGTTTCGCACAGTTTGCCGAGCGGGTGAGAAATTACCTAACCCGGTGGAGGGAACTGTCAGGACTGGCGAAGACTTTTGAAGGGTTGGAGGAGTTAGTCCTATGTGAGCAGATAAAGGCAAACATGTCCCCCGACTTGAGGCGGTATCTGGCGGAGCAGGGCGCCCAGCAACTCGATCAGATTATCGTGTTCGCGGAAAGGTACCAGACGGCACAGGCCGAAGTACTGGGACAAAAATGGAAAAACCCAGACCTGCCAGCCCCAGACCAAGGAGCTTCATCATCACAGTCGGCTACTTCACCAGCTCATCAGCAACCAGGACCTTCTCGTAAGGAGCCTCATTCTGGTTTTAACTTGCGCCCCCAGCAGCATAACAGAGCACAGCCAACAACCTCTCAGGAACCCGCTAGGAACAAGGGAGATAATGAGAGGTAGTGTCAGAATTGTAGAACCACTTCCCACTGGACATCCCGGTGCATGAACAAACCCCCAGCTCATCATGCAGCTTGTTTAAGACCGGTGAGATGGACTAAAGGGAATAAATGGGAACCAGTCCAGGCAGAGAAGTTGTTCTCTAACAGTGGACCAGCCGTAGTGAATGGGACAGCCACTACGTGTTTGTTTGACAGCGGGCTTACTTACCCCAGTATCGTCGCTCGTCATTTGGTGAAACCAGGGCAATGGACAGGAGAAATAGTTGAGATTGGTGGAATTTTGAGAAGAGGGATCTCACAGCGTCTGCCTGTAGCTAATATTGAGGTGAAATGCAAGTTTGTGTCTGGCACCATCAAGGCAGCTGTAATGGCACAGCCAGCACAGGATTTCATCCTGGGAAGCCCTTACTTAGTTTTGGGAAACCCAACCACACCGATCCTTGCTAATGCAAGGGGGTCTACTGCAGGCCAGCAAAGTGAAAGGGGAAAGCCCCAAATTCACGGAGCCCCACGGGAGCTCAAACATCCCTGTCTTGCGATGAAGAGGAGGGAAGCCTCTAAAGACAGGGGAATGTTATCTACAGAGGCGTATTCGCCTGTCAGCCCTGTTCAGCCTAATGGTCAAACAGTGGTGACGCCTCTTACTTCAGAAGTACCTTCTTTTTCGTCGGGAATTAGGCCCCCGATGGTATTACATCTCTCAAGGGAGGGAAATACTGACAAGAAGGAACATGTGCACGGTTCTTCAGGCAACCGCAAACAGTTACGCCCTGTTACGGCGATGTCTGGCCAAGCCAGTCAGACTGTTTCAAAACACTGGGAGGTCGCACCATCTGGTAATCAGTATTTACCACGCGCCGCCAGGAAAATTCGTGGGCGAAGGAAACACATGAAAGGGAGGAGGAAGGGCGACCAGTCATGTTGCAGTCGACAGGAGAAAATCCCCTGGCGTGACCCTCACGATTCAGGGCTTGCCAAGATTCTCAAGGATATGGAGATGGGCCTGTATGATAACGCTAATTACGATAGTGATTTGATCAGGATGTAGATCTAGATACGGACCGGTATGAATTCCAGAGATTTCAGTGATTTAGCACGGATTCCCGCACTTGAAAGGGGGGACTTATGTGATGCTACACTGTAATTCTGACTTTCATCCGGCCCGATTATGTCGTCTATTTTGTATTTCAGGCCCGATTCTGTGGTTCTAGTTCGAGTTTTCACCATTTCTCTTCTCTTTGTAATTGTATGGGTTTGCCTTGTTTCTTCTCATGTGAATATATCGTGTTCGGTATTTTTGAGGAGGTAATTTTAATGGGTTCATTTTATGATGGTAGGTTTATTTTATTCTAGCATCAGTTTTACCCTCTCCTATATTTTTCACGATTCCCGTAGATTCCATTGTTTACGAAAATCGATATTTTCGGGCACTCCTGTATGACGCGTCAGAGGCACGAGACCATCTCGTAATGTGACGCAATTTCCTGACACGCGGTATCACGAGTCCGGAAACACACGGCCGTCACAGGACGTGACGCAATTTTAAGCCACGCTGGATTGCGTAGGTGGCCAGTATTGATTTTTCCTAGCGCTCCCATTGGTCCGAGTGAAAACTTAGGATAGACGTGGGAGGAATTCGCGTGGGTGTTTTCTCTTGTATATAATGAGACAGAAAACGGGGATTCGTTCTCTATGAAAAATAAGTGTCAGCCGCAAGACTTCGCAATTATCGTCTCCATTGGGGGAAAAACCGCGATAATTTGGTATGTACCTATTTTATTAATCGTTTTACTTATTAGTGGGGTTTTTGAGAAATCTCGGCCCGTAAGTTAAGTCAGGGGGAGACATTAACTTAAAGTTTAAACGGTAGCGCCATTAATTATTATCTTTGTAGAACGATGTAAACGTAAAAAGTGTGCATAAGTCTTTTTAGGATTTTTTTTGGCAGTAGATCGGAGAGTGTGAAGTTATGAGAGACACGTGTGCTCCTAATGGTAGAATATTGGGAAACCCCCATTTATTCCTGTATATTTTCTAATGTAAATTTATGGGGAAATCCCTGGTGTGTTCGTTAATTTTTCTGAGCCTTAAGAATGTGAGAAATATTGTCGGAGGGTTCAGATTTACGTTGTAAATGAATTATACTGCTTAGGGGAGGAAACTATTCCTATAGCGAGATTTAATTTAAATAGGAGTAAGCCGTGGAAACTCCTGTGTTAATGGGTAAAAGGATTTCCCTATTTTTGTCAAGTTTGAACACGTGATCGGCCATGCGTAACGGCCATGTAACGTGTCAGACGGTGTCGGGAGGTTTTGTTTATTTTACCTGGCAGATTTTAGTAGAAGGAGGGGGGATGAAGAGGCCACGTGGGATAGTGGTATTTTATGTATTGTGTGAAGAACGAGAGAAGGAGTGTGATTTTAGTGCCACGTGGGATAGTATTATGTATTGTTGTGAAGAACGAGAGAAAGGGGAGAAGAAGTGAGAATGAAGAGACACGTGTATAGAATTATTTTATGTATCGTATATGTTAGAGATAAGCGATTTTAGAGAGGGTGTACATTAGACGCTGTTTCTTTTAATTTCAGCGAGTCTCGGCGAAACAGTGGGGAGCATAATTTTGTCAAATAAAATTATCCACGGCAAAAGACATCTCAGGGTCAGAGTATTCGAGTATCGTCAGGAGCAAAAGAAAATTACCCTATGGTCTCTGGCAGTGAAGTCCCTATGCTTCAGCTGGACCGAGGTTTATTTATCATACAGCCGAGAGCATCGCTATTATAGTCTCTAGCAACGGCAGGTGGCCGGGAGACTAGTTTCATTTTGTACAGCCTGAAATCAAGGCTGTGTTTTTTTTCCTCTAACTCCGGAGCGGGTTAAAAGAGGGAAGCTATTCAGCAGCAGAGAAGTTTTTGTCTACAGTTATTCAAGTCCCTCATGCTTGATATCCGAACATCGTCATCACCAAAATCAGGAACAGGTGACAGGGTTACCATACCTAGGTCCTGATAGAAATCAAGAGAAGAGCGTAACGGAGACGCCGCATCATCAGCCCTCGAGTGTTAGAGAGACACTGAGATCAAGAGAGAAAGATAGAGAAGGAGGGAGAAAATAGACAGGACCAGTAGGGTCTGTTCAGTATCCATTTGACGGATAGACACTGAGTCTGCGTTCGAAAAACCAAGTCTATTATTTTAGCAATTCTTGTGGTGTAGTTATCAGCGCATATCGCCTAACAAGTAAAAAAACTGTGTAGCCGTTCGTTGAGGAAGAGTCACCAATACTAAGACAGTAGAAATTTATTAGTGTTAGAGAGTGGAGGCTAAAAGTTGACAGCCCCACCAAATTAGATTTGGTTTAAATCACTAACCATTTTTATTGTTCCTCAGCAGGGTGACAGAAAGAGTGAATGTGATTTGGGGTTTTTTTTTTTTTTCTCGTGTCTCTCTAATTTAATTGTTACTTGGGTTTTTTCCAGGCCGTGCAACAGTGCACGCTATCGACTGACTTGATGACGTATGATGCCATTTTATGTTTTTCTTGTATGTAAATAAATATATATAATATATTTACTGGATCAGCTTCTACTATTTACTATACTTACTCTATGTTGTATATATAGTGGTGTCTGTGGTCGTATTTATACACCTTATCTCCTTGTGTGTCAAGGCAGTAAGAGGAGGGCGAGACTATAGCCAGTCTAAAGTCACGAAGCGGCAGGGGGAGATTCAAATCCTGGGTCTATCTCTTGAGCCAATAGTCTCACCTGTCCACAGGCATGTCATTTTTCATCTAAATTCTATCTTCTCAGACTTTCTCATACTAGGGTCTTGCTTTCATTCAGGCACACTCTACAAAACTTAAAACCACTTCGTGACAGTGCCGCTGTGTATATGCACCACCCATAGTTTTTCTGGTTTGTGTTGATCGGCCAGAGGTAACCATATTTGTTGTATATGTACTTTGATATTACCACTTGTTTCGATGAATTAAATTGTGGCACTACTGTATTCAACTCATTATTTGGTGACTCAGGCATGTATATTTGACAGTGTCCTATGCTGAATATCTGCACCCTAGCAGAGTCTATGAACCCGGGCATACACTGTGTGTTAATCCTACTGCAACATCTAACAACACACATTGTAACAGCATGCTTTACAAGGTGATTAATATGTGGTTGTGCAAGGCTGGCAACCTTGTGATATAAAACAGATTTCCACAGAAACCACTGCTACAAGAGCATGGGAATGCTTGGTGCAAGCTTTCTGTTAGGAGACCAGTAGCAATGTGCTCCAAGCTCTGCAAGGTGCACGAAAGAAAATGATTAAGTATATATATATATCCTTCATCGACTAATATTTCTATCATAGCACTCTGCCACATAGTAAAACTTTAATTATTTTAGGTGATTGAATAGTAACTCCCTAATTTTAGAGTTTTATATCTACTTGTACATTTATTTGTATCTACTTACTTAGCCGTTCCTCTTCTACCGTGAGGTGTAGAGGTTTGGAAGAGAGAGCACCAATCTATGCTATTGGCTGTCTTCCTCCTGGCCTGGTTCCATTCTAGTCCTTGGGACTGAGTATAGTGAAGTCTCTAACACTTTGATCCTCTATGGCAGTATCTGCAATGGCAGTGCTCCGCAACCTTTTTCACTTCATGCCACACTTAAAGTGCCCTTTCAAACTGCACAGCACACTATAATATTTAAATATTCGATGCAGTCATAAGATAATGCTCCCTAATTTGATGTGATGGATTGGTGGATGCTGATTACTCAACTGATTATTTGTAAAATTGGACATGTGAGATTCTTATGTAATATTTTGCCATAATATATCACTTTATATACCATTATGTGGTGTATTCTGCCTGCTGTCATGGCAAACCAGACAGACATGCTCGGCACAATACCTTTTTTTAGGTGTGAAGACGGAAGAACTTAGAAAACAGGGCATGACTTTTCAATCACAATGTTCAGTTTTAAACTATGACAAAGTCATGTTATATATGCTTATCTTTTCTTTAAAAACAAAAACACTAAGTAATTGCTCCCTCAGTCTTGTACATCATTATAAGGTACCACTTACCTCATCAATACTATCTCTTCTCTCAGGTACTAAAATAAATTTGCTAGGACTAGGAACATTGTCATGGGGTCCTTCATTGAGACCTCTCCAGTCATCCTGCATAAGCCTCCTGTCCAGTATTACTTCTATGGTACCTGACACAGCAATAACGGTACAAGTCAAAACATAGAAGAAAATCTTGCATGCCAGCTTCACAAACTATCTACTTCTGTGATTGTTATTGTTGTTGTTGTTTAACTAGGGCTGCTGAGCTTCTTGTTCTTTTGCAGCCAATACCAAGTTGAAAAGCTAGTAGTAAGAAGTGCGTGGCATCCTGTGCATTCCCCACCATCCAAGGGGGCTTTCCAAATATGCAGAGCTAAAATACTGTGCTCTAGTTCTGGGATCTCCCAAGGAATTGTCACGTCCTGCACACAGAGCCACTTCGCAGCTCCTCCTGCCTATCACTGGGTCCATAGTGAGATCCTCCTGCATGCAGTCAACCAGGTCAAAGCTAAAGAATTACGTCTGGTCTCAAGTGACTTCTCCAAGCTTAGTGTGCAATGCTGGGTTCTCAACAAGTTTCACCACAGAGGGAATCCCTGGAAGTGTGTGGATGATTTCAAGAGTCAATGAGAGTGTAATTAGCCTCACACACATTCACTTCCACATATGTATATTGTAGCATTGTGCATTCTACAGTACAACTGTAAACTGGTAATAACCACATCTTGTACTCGTTTTTATTCAAACACTAACCACTCAAAGTCAAGATTACCTCTTGCTGTGAATGTATGCAGTTTTTATTGGTGACTATTTGTGCTTTTTCTCTTAATGATGATTATAACCATGCCTCATTAAATCCAGGAACACACAAACATTAAAGATGATTCTTCTTCTTTTACCCAACCAGGACTTGGGCACTGGTCTACTTCCCATTAATTTTTCTTTGTAAAAATTCATCACCAATGTATTACCAGGTCCTGAAAAGGATTTGGTTTGGTTTTAAGGGCTATCTTCATAGCACAAAGACATTTCCAACAGTGCTCCGATCTCCTCCCTTAGACCACTCAAGGAGGACCTCAGAACACTGCACGAATTCCATAGCACCAGCGAGAATCCCAATGTGCGTATACAGAAATCACAGTCTATAAATATTTTTGTGGTGGGTTGGTTTCTAATTTTTAAATTTTGCCAGGGCAGCAGCCTCATGGCCTACTCTTTACGACTGCCAACTGCAGAGGGATTTTTAACGTGAACAACTTGCACACAGGACCTCCAGTTTTTTCACCCTTATCCTAGAAGGCTAGGCCTCCGATCTCACTACCCAGGAGATTGGGGGGAGTATGACATCATTAGGACCACTGGTTCTGGAAAAAATTTCCATTAATTATATTCCCTCCACTGGGAATTGAACCCGGTACCTTTAGAATTAGAGGCAGACATCATACCTCTTAGCCACTCTGACTCCCACCTGAAAAGGGAACAAAGAAGAATGTACCCAACTACAGAAGGCTACTAAGGAAGACTTGGCATAGGGCCATTTAAAAGTAAGAAATACTTCAATAAAATCACCAAATCATCTTAACCAATAATTCAAAAAATTCATCTCAGCCATCCCAAACAGACAAACGTCCTATATTAATGAATTTTATGATGCAGTCTAGAGAAAACTAAAAGGAGTCTGGACTGCTAACTCATCTCCTTTCACCAAAGACAATCTCCAGACTGTGCACCTGGAATCTTTAACAATAAACAAACAAGGAAAAACTGTACACATGGCAGCAGAAATAAAAAATCTATAAAACCAACATCCTGGAACTGTGTGAACCAAAGATGTGCATCTCACAGGGAAGGTGCAGCTATGCTCGCCAAAAGAGACATAGAAGGCACTTACAGAATGGGAAGCAAAGGGACCCAGACTAATATCAGCTACATTCAAATCTGCCAAAAGGAATTAAGCTAAACATCATCCAGCGTGATACATCAACAAATGAATCTGTGAACGTAGAATTTTACATGACTTCAAAATATCAGGGATAGAAAGTGAAATAAAGACGTTGAAATCCTAAAAAATTGACATAGATAATTCTGACTTTGATACTATGAAGAGATTGTGAGAAAACATTAACTTGGGACAATGGATAAAAACAGAGAAATATTCATAAACTTCTGTGCTTCCAATCAACTTGCAGTAGGAGGAGGATTGTTTTTCACATAAAAGAATACATAAAAGAACATGGATACTGTGACCAAAAAGTAGCCAAAAGCCACTTTTGACTTTCAGAAAATTTTGGTTTTCAGGTGTTCATATTTTCTTGACTATACGGCATACTAGAGGTGATGTGGTCAGAATCATGCCGGCCACCGTTAACCTTCCCAGAGTTGCTCAGGTACCTAATTCATGAGGCTGGGTCGACCCGGAGCCGTTTGCGGTTTAAACCCCCCCCCCCCCTCAACTGAGGATCGAACCATGGACCACTGAGCTTGGAAGCCAATGCACTAACCACTGCGCTACCGCGGCTCCCAAGTACTTTAACAACTAAAAAATGAAGCAAACACAGATCACTGGCAGCATGTCAAAAATCTAGGGAACGAGACATATAGAGAAGTTCCTGCAAAAAACAAAACATTAGCACAAAGCATGAATAACAATAGAAACCACCAATAATGAAAACAAAAGAAAGCAAAACCAAGCAAACAAAAAAATAAGCAGAAGTGTCAATCATAGGAAATATATTGATGAACTGAGAAATATATTGTTGAACTGAGAAATGTATTGATGAACTGAGAAATGTATTGATGAACTAAGAAATGTATTGATGAACTGAGAAATGTATTGATGAACTGGAAAATATACTGATGAACTGAGAAATATACTGATGAACTGAGAAATATATTGATGAACTGAGAAATGTATTGATGAACTGAGAAATGTATTGATGAACTGAGAAATATATTGATGAACTGAGAAATGTATTGATGAACTGAGAAATGTATTGATGAACTGAGAAATGTATTGATGAACTGAGAAATGTATTGATGAACTGAGATATATATTGATGAACTGAGAAATATATTGATGAACTGAGAAATATACTGAAGAAGTGAGAAATATTCTGATGAACTGAGAAATATTTTGATGAAATGAGAAATATATTGAGACAGAAAAAACTGCAGCCAATGGATTTATGAGAGATTTTTACAACACTACAAAGAATCTAGCATGGAAATATAAGCAAAAAAAAAAGATCTTGTCAAGGACCAGAACGAAAAATTGCTCAGCAACATAAAAGAGCAAATGAACAATTTGATGGGAACACTTCAAGAAACGTCAAAATAGGGATCCCACTACACGCCCATTGAGGCATATTGGGAATATGGTGTTAGGCCCAAATTTTCTTGACCATCGGCAAACTAGGGGTGATGTGGTCAGCATCAAGCAGGCCGCCTTAACTTTCCTAGAGTTGCTCTGGTATCCCATTCACGAGGCTGGGTCGACCCTGGAGCCATTTGCGGTCTAAAAAAATCCCGCCTTAACTGGGGATCAAACCATGGACCACCGAGCTAGGAAGCCAGTGCACTAACAATTGCGCTACCGCGGCTCCTAACTTCAAAACAGACTAGCACTAAAAGATCCACAGTATTCACCCAGTAGAACCTAATTACAAGTTAACTAATGAGAAACCAAGTTAACTATGAGAAACCAAGTTAACTATGAGAAACCAAGTTAACTATGAGAAACCAAGTTAACTATGAGAAACCAAGTTAACTATGAGAAACCAAGTTAACTATGAGAAACCAAGTTAACTATGAGAAACCAAGTTAACTAAGAGAAACCAAGTTAACTATGAGAAACCAAGTTAACTATGAGAAACCAAGTTAACTATGAGAAACCAAGTTAACTATGAGAAACCAAAGCAGAAAGAAATAAAGAAAGTCATAAACTTCTATAGAGATAAAAAAGCAGATGCAGATACCTCTACAGAGATACAAATTATTTAGTAAAGCCTAGAAGCTCTACAGAGATATTATATCAATGATTTGGTAAATTCTGAGAGAAAGAAAAAACCAGCCTAGAATGAAATCTGGTCAAATTGTCAAAGGAGGGTGATTCAGACTAGTACACAAATTGCAGACGGACATTACTATCTGCGCCAGGAAGAGTATTAAATCAAATAATCCTTCAGAGATCAAAACATGCCATAGAAAGGCAACTGAGGGAGGAAAAAGCTGGATTTGTACATAACATAACCTGTACACAACAAACAAAAAACCATAATGCACATAATGTCTGGAATTTTTTTCCCCACAGAAACACACAATAGCCTTTACTGAACAGAATACTAATATGTGGCATGTTTTAGGAAAATCAATAAACTTTTGTGCATGTCTGATTTTTAGGGTGGGTTAAAAATCTCTGGTTAAAAATATTGATTTTCAGAAGTTTATATTTTATGTAACGTCAGATTCCCTGCTCTCATATGGTACTAGTTGTATTTCTCAAAAATGAACTTAGATACACTTGTATGCATTTCCTTGCACAAAAGAGATCAAGTGATAATATTCAGACTGAGAACCAGCTAATCAGATCATCCATTCAACATATTAACAATCAGCCAGAGATGTGCCCATGTGGGGAATACAAGCAAAAGGTAGAACCATGAACAACAGCTTCACTATTGAAGCAGACTGACAACATGGCGGTCACCAAGCACCTTTGAAGGAGAAACTGTATGGCGACGAGAGAAACCAGAGAAGGACCACCAACTATGTGAGAGAAACCTGAGATGGTCCACCAACTATGTAAGAGAAATCTGAGATGGACTACCAACTATGTGACAGAAACCCAAGACAGACCACAATCAACTATGTGAGAGAAACCTGAGATGGTCCACCAACTATGTAAGAGAAATCTGAGACAGACTACCAACTATGTGACAGAAACCCGAGACAGACCACCACCAACTATGTGAGAGACACCTGAGATAGACCATCTACTATGTGAGAGAAACCAGAGATCGACCACCAACTATGTAAGAGAAATCTGAGATGGACTACCAACTATGTGACAGAAACCCGAGACAGACCACAATCAACTATGTAAGAGAAACCTGAGATGGACCACCAACTATGTGAGAGAAACCTGAGAAAGACCCCCGACTATGTGAGAGAAACCTGAGACAGACCACCATCAACTATGTGAGAGAAACCTGAGATACCATCAACTATGTGAGAGAAACCTGAGACAGACCACCATCAACTACATGAGAGAAACCTGAGATAGACCATCAACTATGTAAGAGAAACCTGAGACAGACCCCCGACTATGTGAGAGAAACCTGAGATAGACCATCAACTATGTGAGAGAAACCTGAGACAGACCCCGACTATGTGAGAGAAACCTGAGATAGACCATCAACTATGTGAGAGAAACCTGAGACAGACCCCCGACTATGTGAGAGAAACCTGAGACAGACCACCAACTATGTGAGAGAAACCTGAGACAGACCACCATCAACTACATGAGAGAAACCTGAGATAGACCATCAACTATGTAAGAGAAACCTGAGACAGACCCCCGACTATGTGAGAGAAACCTGAGATAGACCATCAACTATGTGAGAGAAACCTGAGACAGACCCCGACTATGTGAGAGAAACCTGAGATAGACCATCAACTATGTGAGAGAAACCTGAGACAGACCCCCGACTATGTGAGAGAAACCTGAGACAGAACACCAACTATGTGAGAAAAACATAGTTGATGGTGGTCTATGTGAGAGAAACCTGAGACCGACCACCAACTACATGAGAGAAACCTGAGACAGACCACCATCAACTATGTGAGAGAAACCTGAGACAGACCACCACCAACTACGAGAGAGAAACCTGAGACAGACCACCAACTATGTGAGAGAAACCTGAGATAGACCATCAACTATGTGAGAGAATCCTGAGACAGACCACCATCAACTATGTGAGAGAAACCTGAGATAGACCACCAACTATGTGAGAGAAACCTGAGATAGACCATCAACTATGTGAGAGAAACCTGAGACAGACCACCAACTATGAGAGAGAAACCTGAGATAGACCATCAACTATGTGAGAGAAACAGGAGACAGACCCCGACTATGTGAGAGAAACCTGAGATAGACCACCTTCAACTATGTGAGAGAAACCTGAGATAGACCATCAACTATGTAAGAGAAACCTGAGACAGACCCCGGACTATGTGAGAGAAACCTGAGACAGACCACCATCAACTATGTGAGAGAAACCTGAGATACCATCAACTATGTGAGAGAAACCTGAGATGGATCACCAACTATGTGATAGAAACCTGAGGCGAACCACCAACTATATGAGAGAAACCTGAGACAGACCCCCGACTATGTGAGAGAAACCTGAGATAGACCATCCTTGGCAATACGAATAAACACTGGGGTAAAGCATACACGATAGGTTTAGACGACTATCACCTTCCCCACAAATACTGAGATCACTTTTTCCCCGGCGACAGGCCGACATGGAAACACACAGTCCCTATCAGGACGAAGCCAAATCACACCACACTCTAGCGACACATCCGCCGAATAGCCTTCGACCTCTCTAGAGACAACAGAACATATAGTTCGACTTAGATATGTAAAGATATACAGATATAAGACAGACTCGTCCTACTCAGACAAACAATACACATAAATTCAGGCCATAGATATTCTGAAGCAAGAACAATCTATTATTACCCAAACAACGAATAAATCGCAGTAAAAATGGATTTATCCGCGGAGTTTGATCGAAAGAGCCGACACAACTTTCAAGGGAAGTAACTCAATAATGACTTTCCCTTAAGCACTATTTTGCTTTCAAAATATTTGCGAAGATAACAAGAATACCAATGTATAATATTGTAAGATATCAAAGACTGCACGTAACAGTCTTACCACCCCTCCCGGGAAAAAAAAAAATGGAACATTTTTTTTTTTTTTTTTTGAAATACATCTAGGAGCAACGTACAATAGGCTCACAACGCATGAATAATGCGCAGATGAAAATATCAGGAATACCTATAACGCCTAATATGAGGCTAAGTCGACTTATGGAGCGACTGGTGAGAATGTGTCTCATAAACTGAGAGAAATTATTTCTCTACAAGTATATTTTTCCAGGAAGGTGTCATCAAAGTATAATACAATTCTGGCAATTACACAATGCCTAAAAAAATTCATATCATCATTTCGTATTAGATATCTTAAATTTATGATTTATGAAGAAAAAATCATCAAAGCACAGCGGTGAATAAACATCAATGAACCGCTATGTAGTGATACAATCATTATATTATTAAATTACAAATGTGTATCTATCATGATATAGAAAAGGAACTACTATAGAACTAGACATATCAAGAAGTCTAAGCCCTAATAGTTATGTGGAATCATGTGGGCATCTTGACAGAATGTCTGCCATCACATTATCTGATCCACGAATAGCTCGCACAGAGAAATGAAAAGGTTGAAGAGCAATTGCATATCGAGTAGACCTCGAGCTCTTCAAATTCTTACTCTGTATAGCAGTAAGAGCTTTTTGGTCGGTTTCTACTATGAAATGTGCGCCTAGAAGGAATCTCTGTAGTTTGAGGATCGACCAAACCATAGCTAATAGCTCACGGTCTAAAACCGAATAATTCCTTTCTGCCGCATTAAGTTTTCTGGAAATATACATTACAGGATGCAGAGTTCCAGAGTACTCTTGCATTAGTGCCGCTCCAATCCCAGTGGATGAAGCGTCACTACGAAGAACGAATGTCTTATCTTTAGTAGGTAGCACTAAAATAGGTGGTGTTGAAAACAATGTTTTAATCTTATCCAGAGAGCATTGGCATTCCTGAGACCAGTGGACCACATTAGGCGAACCTTTCTTTAGAAGTGTTGAGAGAGGTGCCATGATAGAGGATAGATTCTGAATGAATCTGCCATAAAATTGAATAAGACCTAACAGACTTCTCACCTGTTTTTTAGTCTTAGGGATTGAGATGTTAAGTATCTTACTAGTATTATGGTCCTCTGTCTTTAGGAAACCATGACCAACTCGGTGGCCTAGGAAAGAAATTTCGCTAAAACCAATATAGGCTTTAGAGGGTTTCGCTGTCAGGTTGTGCTCACGCAAAGTAGACAGCAATTCATCTAACCCTGAATAGTGATCTTCCCAAGTATCGCTGAAAAGACAGATGTCGTCTAGATATGCAATGACATCTGACCGATAAGATAGGATTCGGCGCATCATGCGTACGAATGTAGCTGGTGCGTTCATAAGACCGAAAGGCATAAAATTCCATTGGAACAAACCTCTAGGTGTTGAAAAAGCCGTGAGAGGTTTGGCGCGTTCAGATAAAGGAACTTGCCAATATCCTTTAGACAAATCAAGTTTAGTGAAAAAATGAGATTTGGAGAGTCGAGTAAGTAGCTCTTCCAGTAAAGGCATAGGTTCGGCATCGAACTTTCGTTACTTGATTCAATTTTCGATAGTCAAAAACGCAAAGACGTATGTTATTGTCTTTTTTACGCACAATAACCATCGGCGAAGAATATGCAGAGGTGGATGGTTCGATTATTTTCAAATCTATCATCTCATCCAACTCTTTCTCGACCTGTGCTTGAAAATGTATAGGTATAGGATAAGGTCTAACCCTAATAGGAGTATGGTCAGTTAGAACAATGTCATGTTGAATGACATTCGTTTGTCCAGGGATGTCAGTGAGTACATCCTGAAATGTTTGCAACATAGTTGAAACTTGTCGCTGTTCTCCTAGAGACAAATCAGGAGAGACAGTAACGTTCTTCCATGATTCACTGGAATGAAGTGGGATCATTGGAAGAGGAAGATTTACATCTGAAAAACTTGTTTCCTCATCCTGTATCACGGACAGTGATGAGTAATGACCATGTTGTACTGGAGAATTGTCCGTTGCTTGGAAAATGGGTTGCAAATAATCCGGACGTTCATGGAATTCAGTAAGCATATTGATGTGGAAGGTTTTATGCTTCCCATCAATATCGACAATATAGTCGACATCGGAAATTTTCGATATTATATCGTACGGACCTTTCCAAGAAATAAGTAATCTGTTTTCCCTACAAGGTAGTAATACAAATGCTTTGTCACCAGGACAAAGTTGTCGTAAGCATCTCTTCTTATTGGCAAATTGCCTTGCCTTCTGTTTCGCAAATTCAGAAGAAGAAGTTGCTAATTTGCATGCTTCGATAATTTTTTGTCTCAACGCGATGACATATTCGTAGGATGACTTTGTGTCATCGTCAATATTGTCAGATGTTATGAGATCGTGAAGCAACGACATAGGGCCACGCGGACGCGCGCCAAAGACGAGTTCAAAGGGAGAAAATCCCGTATGTTCATTGGGTACCTCTCTGTAAGCGAAGAGGGCCGCAGGTAAAACTCTGTCCCAGTCTTGAGGATGATCCTCAGTTATCTTCCCCAGTAAGTTTTTAAGTGTTCTATTAAGGCGTTCGACCATACCATTAGACATTGGATGGTAGATACTACTTAAAGATCTATCTATCTGCAGAGTAGACATTACTTGAGACATGGTATCTGATATTAGTTGGGTGCCATGGTCTGACAATATCTCTCCGGGGAACCCCAGACGAGAAAATATAAGCCAAAGAGCATCTGCAATATCAGCAGTAGTAATGCTCTTCAGAGGAATAGCCTCTGGCCAACGTGTGCACATATCAACACACGTCAAGATAAACTGATGTCCTCTGGCAGACTTGATCTTAAATGGACCAATAATGTCTATGGCCATTTTTTGAAACGGCCGAATAGGAATGTCCGCCGCCTGAATGGGTGCAGCATGCCGTGGACCTTTGGATTTAACTTCCTGACATACTTTACAAGATCGACAATAAATACGTATGTCCTTGTTTACCAATGGCCAAAAGAAAGCCGCAAGGACTCTTGACTTAGTACGGGAAAAACCCATGTGTCCAGCACACTGAGAGTCGTGAGCGTGCTGCAAAATTTTAACTCTCAAATTCTTGGGAACCAGGATTTGAGAATGACTTGACGTAATGGAGTCTTGAACCATACGTACAAGTACGCCATTCTTCTTTGTAATCCACGATTTACGACTTGTGTCTTTATTCGGATCACCTTTAGTTGCAAGAATGAAGAATTTCTTCAGAGTGGGATCATCTTCTTGCTGTTTTATAAACGAGTCACGAGAAATTACCAAGGGATTATCTTGGTTATGCACTTCATTATCTTCAATAGATGAAGTTTGAGGCATATTAAGAGCCTGAGCTCTAGTGACTACAGCGTTAGCAATCTGCATGTTTTGCCTTTCCCACGTGGAAATTTGTTGCGGAGTGCATTCCTTGACTCCATGAATGCGACCGATGATGAGGTCAGCGATCGGATTCGGAAGAAGACATGCGTGTACATCTCCTGTAAAGAAAGGAGTAGCAATCCTAATGATAGCAGTAGAGTATTTCTCTAATGTGCCGCCAAATGTTACACATTTGACTACTTGTCCAGTGGCACGGGAAGGATCTACGAGTGACTGCCTAACACCAATTGTGGTGCATCCAGAATCAAATAGCACAGAGACTGGATTGTTATTCACTAAACCCTTATGTAAGACAAGAGAACCTCTTCCATCATGCGCGACTGATGCTGGAAGAGCAGGAAGAGGATGGCCACAGCTTAAAGTAGACACTGTGGTTGGCTCAAATAACGTTTTGCATTGGGGGCACTGAGATGCTCTCCCAAAATCAAAAGCGGCACATGCCATATTACTAGCATCATTATTATCTTTACTCTGTTTATAGGCTTCATGGGACTCTTGTTGTGCAGAGTTTGCCTGAAAATGTGGTTTATGTCTTTTGTTTTGAGATCTACCTCGGTTATTATCACCTCTGTAGTTATTGTTACCTCTATTGTAACCCCTATTTGGGTTTGAGTCATAGTTCCCTTGGTTACCATTATCATATTCATTATAATGAGTATCTCTGTAATTATGATCTTGTTGACTCCAAGACGGATAACCCTGATAGTTTCTATAATTACTTCCTCTACGGAAATTCCTATAATTATGACCACCCCTGTGTCGAGAGCTATCAGGTCGTCTCCAGTTCTTTGAAGAAGAACCCTGAAATGATTGGTTACCTTGGTTTTGATAACTATTATGGTTACCTTTTTTATCAAATCTGTTTTGAGGTCCCTGAAATCTGTGTGAATAATTGGGATTGTATGGTGTTGCTGAAGCAACTGGCATACTCTCCTTAATCTTAGTGTTGCCAAAAGTCACGTCGGGGTGTGCAGTGACATATTGGGAACAATATTCTTCCATTTCTTTTAGAGATTTAGGTTTACGCTCATGTATAAATTCAAGGAAAGGTTTGTTCACACATGACATAATCTTATCTCTGAGCAACAAATCCATAAGTCCTTATACGTTTTTTCTGTTTTGGAAAGCTCAATCCAACGATCAACTGTGAGACGTGCCTTTGCAGTGAATTCTGAGAATTCTACACCCGTCTCAGGTACCATCGTTTTAAATAAAAGGCGATAGCCTTCCTCACTTAGCTGATATTTTTTTATCAAAGCCGCCCTAATGACATCATAATTATCCTTATCTGCCTCTCCTACAAGGCATAATCTAGTCAAAGATTCACCTTTCAAGTTTTCTGATAATTGATTAGCGTATTGTGATTTATCCACATTATGTGTACGACAAGAACGTTCAAATCTATCCAGCCAGAATGTAATATCGTCACTGGACTGATTGAACGGTGGAACCTTAACCTTGTAAGTAGAAGGTTTATCATTACCACTAGATGCCTGATTAACATTACTCATACTTGTCAATCTTAATTTCTCCAACTCAAATTCATGTTCTCTTATTGCTTTTTTTTCTTCAGCCTCTCTGTCTAATCTTTTTTGTTCAGCTTCCCTGTCTAATCTTTTTTGTTCAGCTTCCCTGTCTAATCTTTTTTGTTCAGCTTCACTGTCTAATCTTTTTTTGTTCAGCCGCAGCTTCTCTTTCCAATTTTTTTTGTTCAGCTTCAAATCTCCTTTCCTCTACCTGCATCTGCAATTTCTTTTGTTCAGCAGCAGCCTCAGCTTCTCTTTCTAATCTTTTCTCTTCCGCCATAGCTTTTCTTTCTTCTGCAGCTAATCTTTTCTCTTCTGCCATAGCTCTTCTCTCTTCTGCAGCTAATGCTTTGTCATATTGAGCAACTGCCCATTGTTCTAATTGTTGACCAGTCTTATCAAGGGCTTTCCCTTGTGTAATGAAGTAATCTAAAGTAGACATGATGTCTAACAATAATACTAATCACCTGAATCAATAATAATACCACAAGTTCTCAATGACTTGATTAATCAGTATACTATCCCAATATCTGTGGGTCACAAGCCTTTAATAAGGTCTTGTATAATAGTAATAATAATCAGGTACTGGTTTATACCATAATCCAAGTGCAGTGCACAGGCAATTGTGTCTTATGAAATATACCTATATAAAACATATGTCAACCAACAGAATACATAAAGTACAAATAGGACTGACAATACAAGAACGTTTGCAGAAATCAAAATAAATCAAATAGGGAAATCAATGAAAATAATCACTGAATCTGCAAAGAATAACAACACAAATGACGTCACAATATATGAATATAAATTATGAATAGAACTGAAAGATAGAAAAGGTTAGACCAAAAATTACAAACAAATCAAAACAAAACTAAAGAACAAAGAAATATTACAAAAATAACAATAATTACAGACTTCACAGCTAACACAAAAGCAACAGTTGTCGCAGCAAATTTTCAATCAAGAAAATTGCACCTATAGAAAACGCCCACAACGGACCCTCTATGACGTGGGATATTCTGTTGTGAGGACGCCGCCCAACCTTAAACACAACCCGCTGACATAGAAACTAACATACTATACAAACAAATAACATGTAAACATAAATATATATATAAATTATGTGTATGATAGTATGTGTTGCAAAATAGGCTCAGTCTTACAGTAATGGCAAAGTTATTTTTATGAAAACAAACAAACTGCCACTTTATTCAATTAAACATTCTGGCCTTAAATATTAAAGTTCATATACAGAAAACAAGAAGATCCATCGATGAAAATAGGACTTCTTAGTTCACTCATACTGTCTTCCTGTTAATATTGACAAGAATTGATCCAACTGTTCTGTGAAACTCTGTAATGTCTAATGTAAAACTGTCAACAACGCTGACCTACATACTGCATTCACTTGACAGGTCACGTGACAAAGTGTTGACAAATAGCAAACCAATACTGCAAGTATGTCGTATCAGCCACAGGAAACGGTCTGGTATCGGTAATCTGTTGACTTCTGAACTTCTGCGAGGTCAAACCCAGAAAGCTGGTCCACCAGTTGATAAAGGTTGATAACGTTGGATTTTTATTCCCGTTAATGATATCCACCAAAAGATAGATATAAGTGGATGGAAGCAGACATCATCATCATCATCAGTTGATAAGATCTCTATGGTGTTGTTTGCTCCACTGTAGTGTATGGAATGTCAACTTGACCTACGCAGTGGTGTGTAGACATGGATTGAGTGTATAATGTGCGAATGATGATAAAGGTTCGTGGTGTTGACAAAAAAATGTTCTTTTCTCACACTCATGTATGGCTGGAAGTCATCGACACCAACGACTGTGTACCTTTTCTAAAGTTTAATTGGACGTACACACTCGACAGCACAGATAGTGACAAATCACAGGTTGCCATAATACATCATAGTACAGTGGATAAATGGTCTTGCAATGTTACATGGGCACTCATGTAGAATAAGTGTATAATGGACTGTCAGTAGCCAAGCACTCAGTATCGCCCATACATACATATCATCTGACTTCACTGACTGAGCACGTCAGCTTATAAACAATATTTCAGATGGCTTCTAAACCTAATCTCGTCTAGCGACGATTCTTCAACATAATGTTCAGCACATATTTTTCCATATAATAATATTGAACCGCTAGCAATGGGTTCTCATGTGTAGCAGTGATCTCTGGACTGATCAAGCGATAATACGGGCATCCCTTTTCTCTTCTTGAAAGTCACTACATGTTTTGGTTCCAAGATGGCTTCACTCGTGAGCTGTCACTCACGTTTGGATACAGATAATGAATCTGTCCTAAAGTTAGTCATTCATAAAACATTGCATTGCTCTGTAGATTTGATCATGAACAATTGACTGCATTCTACAGAATATAGTGCTGCTAGGAATCGAAGTCGTTTTCATCGAGTCAAATATATTCTCTTAGACATTCAAATCGTAACTATCGAAAATGGTGGCTTCGATCGAGAGTTCATAAGAGTATCTTTGATTACCTTGGTATAGGAAATATGAAACTGCCATTCCTTGGCAATACGAATAAACACTGGGGTAAAGCATACACGATAGGTTTAGACGACTATCACCTTCCCCACAAATACTGAGATCACTTTTCCCCGGCGACAGGCCGACATGGAAACACAGTCCCTATCAGGACGAAGCCAAATCACACCACACTCTAGCGACACATCCGCCGAATAGCCTTCGACCTCTCTAGAGACAACAGAACATATAGTTCGACTTAGATATGTAAAGATATACAGATATAAGACAGACTCGTCCTACTCAGACAAACAATACACATAAATTCAGGCCATAGATATTCTGAAGCAAGAACAATCTATTATTACCCAAACAACGAATAAATCGCAGTAAAATGGATTTATCCGCGGAGTTTGATCGAAAGAGCTGACACAACTTTCAAGGGAAGTAACTCAATAATGACTTTCCCTTAAGCACTATTTTGCTTTCAAAATATTTGCGAAGATAACAAGAATACCAATGTATAATATTGTAAGATATCAAAGACTGCACGTAACAACCACCAACTATGTGAGAGAAACCAGAGATGGACCACCAACTATATGAGAGAAACCTGAGATAGACCACCAACTATGTGAGAGAAACCTGAGGCGAACCACCAACTATATGAGAGAAACCTGAGATAGACCACCAACTATGTGAGAGAAACCTGAGGCGAACCACCAACTATATGAGAGAAACCTGAGATAGACCACCAACTATGTGAGAGAAACCAGAGATGGACCACCAACTATATGAGAGAAACCTGAGATGGACCACCAACTATGTGATAGAAACCTGAGGCGAACCACCAACTATATGAGAGAAACCCGAGATAGACCACCAACTATGTGAGAGAAACCTGAGATGGACCACCAACTATGTGAGAGAAACCTGAGGCGAACCACCAACTATATGAGAGAAACCTGAGATAGACCACCAACTATGTGAGAGAAACCTGAGATGGACCACCAACTATGTGAGAGAAACCAGAGATGGACCACCAACTATGTGAGAGAAACCAGAGATGAACCACCAACTATGTGAGAGAAACCAGAGATGGACCACCAACTATGTGAGAGAAACCAGAGATGAACCACCAACTATGGGAGAGAAACCAGAGATGGACCACCAACTATGCGAGAGAAACCAGAGATGGACCACCAACTATGTGAGAGAAACCAGAGATGGACCACCAACTATATGAGAGAAACCAGAGATGGACCACCAACTATGTGAGAGAAACCTGAGATAGACCACCAACTATGTGAGAGAAACCTGAGATAGACCACCAACTATGTGAGAGAAACCTGAGATGGACCACCAACTATGTGAGAGAAACCTGAGATGGACCACCAACTATGTGAGAGAAACAGACATGGTTATATAAGAGTGAACGACAAAGAAGAGCTACACATATAAAAGCACTAGTGTATTAAGAAAATCAATACAGCGCTAAATATTACACCCCTCTCCCCTCCCCTCCCTGAAATTGACATCTCCAGCATAATGTCTTCAAAAAGCACATTATATTTTTCTCTAAGTTTTCCTTTGTTATATTTGTTCACTATTAGAAAGAACCTCTACACCTCACGGTAGAAGGGGAAAGACTAAGTAAGTAAGTAAGTAGAAAGACATTTTAAAGACGTTTACTGTAACTTTCTTAAGACCTCAAAATCATCATCATCATCATCAGCCTTCCACTGCCCAAGCAGCATAAGCCTTAACAAAGTCATGCTAAGTTTTCCTGACCTGCTCCATCTGCTCAAGATTCTTCTATGTCTTAATTATACTTTTTATTTACGTCTCCAGTTCTCTTCTCCATATGTTTTTTGGTCGCTATCTCCAGAAAAAGGACTGCCTTGTAATGCTATCAACAGTTATCCTCAATGTACATCATACCCATCGTGAGTCTTCTTTTTATATTCTGTTCCAGCGGTGCTTGTCTGGTTCTTGTCTTCAGTTCTACACTGGTGATTTTGTCATACAATTTCACTCCTCCTCTTCTATGCAAGCATCCATATATGACAGTCTATAACTTCTTGGATGTTGTTTTTGGTGTTCTCCATGCTTCAGAGCCATACAATAGGACTGTTTGACAAGACCTCAAAATGCTTATGTGCTAATAATTTTGTCATGCCACATCACATATGCTTTAAAACAAAAAACAACTACTACCGTCATCCAATGAGGCCACACCATGAGTTTCTGAGGTAATCAGTGTCATGCGCGACAGTTTTTCATCGGTCAAATAGACCATGGAGGTCATAGGATGGAAGTTTCCCTGAATCAAAAGTTTGGATCTCCACTTCTTTCTATGCATCTGAGGTTAAAAAAGTAATTTTAGCTTTCCAAACAATCATAATTTGCAATAAAACATGTACAATGTCAAATCTGACTGTTAGTTCATGCATTAATAAAATGCTCTGGTTTTCAAAATTAAATCCAAATGTCATATAAAGCTACAGCTTTGCTTCAACATATCCATTAACAATAGTTCACCTGTATGTTCTGGTTAAAAATACAAAACTCATATTGTATGTTGGTTTTCATGGGTAACATATACTGATTATATATGAGTTATAAAATAAAACATTTCAATTATGTTTTAATTTCTAGCTTCATAAATATCAAAAGCAGAATTTCCATAGTTCTTCCATTATTTAAAACTCAAATTTCTTGTATCTGCTCTACTAAATTTCATATATGACATTTCATAATTCAAATACCTAGGCATGTTAATACATCTGATGGAAGATGCATCTCAGAGGTGAAGAGTAGAATAGTCCAGGCAAAAGCGGTGTTCCATAAATTGAAAAGCATTTTATGCAACAAATCTTTGTTGACTGAAGTAAGAGAGTTATTCGGTGTTATATACAGCCAATCCTAACATACAGAAGTGAACCATGGACAATTAGTAAACAACCTGAAAACGCTCTGGAGGCCAGAGATGTGGTTTTACAGGAGAATGTAAGGAAACCACTGACAGCTAAAAGGAGTAATGATGTATGTCCTGAAAGAAACCAGTACATAAAGAAAGCTAATTATTCACATTAGAAGGAAGAAATCCATTTTCTTGAGGCATTTTATGCAAAGAGGAAAGCTGGAATGTATTGTTACAACAGGAAAAATTGAACGAAAAAAAGAGGATGACAAAGAGAAAGAAGATACTGGACAACTTGGCATCATGGCATGGAAAGAAGTCAACAACAGAATTGTTAAACAAGAAGTTGTTGTGCAGAGACATTATCTCTTATGCCACCAGGCATTGGTACTTGAAGAAGAATAAATTTCATAAATGTCAAAGCCAAATTAATCAATGGTTTAAGAGGCTCAAATTAATAACAACAGTCACGTATGATAATATTTTTTAAAAATGAGTACTATCAGTAATCACCTTCATAGCAATAAAATATAGAAATAGGTCAGTCTCATTTTACCTGATATCCATTGAGATCGACACAGAGGGAAGTGTCGGGAGACACAACATCAGTTATAATCCTCATGGCTAACTCCTTATTTGCCCATTCCTCTGATGAAATGTCCACCATATTGTCTATGTGCACACCAGTTCCCATCGGGCCTAAGAAATAACTTTTGTTAGAAATAACCTAAAAACATTAATCAAAACATTATTTTTGATTACTACAGTTTTGTCTGCTACTTCTTCCTAGCAATCAAAGTCCCTAATGTTCTTTGCTGCAACCATGATTATTCTCCACTCTTCTCCGTTTGTAGTGCTTCTCTCTAATCAGATGTTTACTATGCTTTAGATTCATCGTTATTCTTGCAATTCTTAAAGGCACAGTGGTTAGTGCACTGGCTTCCCAGCTCTGTGGACCTGGTTCGATCCTCAGTTGAGGTGGGATTTTTAGAACGCTAACAGCTCCGGGGTCGACCCAGCCTCATGAATTGGGTACCAGAGCAACTCTGGGAAGGTTAAGGCGGTCGGCTTGATGCTTGACCACATCACCCTTAGTGTGCCTAGAGTCAAGAAAATATGGGTGTAACACCATATCCCCAACATGCCTCAATGGGCATGTAACGGGGTCCTTCCTTCTTTAGGGCTCTTTGTTCTATTGTCCACACAAGTTAATCTTTTTAGCATTTGCAAATATTTTGAAATTACTAACTGGTTAGTGGCTTTACATGTTTTATTTTCATTAGTTACATGGAAAACAAACAACCTTCCAACAATTTATTGGATTTTAGGCTCATAAAATTCAGGTAAGCGTGAGGGTGAGGAGACAGTCTTGTCTGGTTTTCAGGGCTTTCTGAGGGGCACAAAGGAGAGAACCACT
Source organism: Oreohelix idahoensis (assembly GCA_024509875.1). Lineage (NCBI taxonomy): Eukaryota > Metazoa > Mollusca > Gastropoda > Stylommatophora > Oreohelicidae > Oreohelix > Oreohelix idahoensis. Next base: position 702,350 of record JAMPIV010000469.1, read on the forward strand.
ACTGCTTTCGACACGCCATATGAGGCCACTAATGTAAAAGTATGCATATTAAGCACGGAGACAGCAACCTCCTTATGTAAAGATTGCAACAGAAACCACCACTGCAGGACTAAATGAAAAGCTTTGGCACAGGCTTCTCGCAAGGGGGGCACACTACAGTGGTGATATGCATGGAGGCATATCTGAAGTCATCCTTATATGAACACCAGCTATGCAAAATGCTACAATATACATATGTGGAAGTGAACCTCTGTCTGTGAGGTTTAATTCACCCTCATTGACTCTTGAAATTATCCACACACTTCCAGGGATTCCCCCAATGGTGAAACTTGTTGAGAACCCAGCTGTAACTGTCTTTTTTTCTTGTTGAGGTGATCACTGGCCCAAGACAGTATACATGTTGTTAGATGTGTAGTGCGAGCGTATGATGAATTGAGTGTGGGTGCGAATGAAGACGCGAATGTGTTTAGGCTCGTATAGATGTAGATCCTGCAACCCATACTCTCACATGCAGTAATCAAGGATGCTTTGACACTGCAGGCATGTTTCAAGACATTTATTGACGGGGACACACATAATATCAACAGGAACAGTCAGTGTAACAAGGTCATGCTGACCTGACATCGATAGGTATACATTTGGCATTCAAAAAGGTAAACATCAGAATAGACGTGCATGGTCAATAGCAAAGTTCTTCAATAATGACAGTTCGTAGCGTCGCCCTTGGCGTCTCTGACTAAACGCGTCAGATGCCTTAGTTACCTTGACACATAGGTGCAACTTGGCACTCCCTGCCAATTGCACATATCAGGCTGTAGTATAATAGCCGAAAGCACAGGCCTCGTTCTGACGTCGGCCGTGTACTTCTGTTAAATAGGTTATCATCAACCCTGCAGTAATACTTATTGTAGATAGAAGTTCCGCCAATCTGCGGCTCCCACAATATATCTTCGTCACTGGATTTCTGGACAATATAAGACTAACAGTCTTGGATGGCTACCTCGAGCACAAATATATAAGTTCTGAAATGGCGGATCCGTGAACTGCTGTTCACCCTAGGTAATCCTTTACATGTTCTGCCACCGAAAAGCGTAATAATGCATAAAGGTCGGTATTACCTGGTAAATGAATCCTCAGAACTACACAAGGAATTCTGTCGTCATCCAGACGCACAGAGATTCACTGGGGAAAACTGCCATAGCAGTTACTTCGAAGATTCTCCCCGAAAAACAATGGACTCTTGGTCCCTTCAGAAAAACAGGACCTCCCGGCTTCCCGGAAGTATATCTCACCCCCGCTTAAAAAACCTTCCCATAGGCCTACGCCCGAACTGACAACCTCTGACCCTAAAGGTCAAACACAATGAATGAATAAACAAGGGAAGACAACCCCTAATCAACCTGACATCGCAGGTAAAGACACAATTATACTTATGATACAAACATAAGCAAATAACTTGACAGATGACTCCGTCGAAAATGACAGCAACATTACTACCACCCCCCTGTAAAAAAAAAAATGCAATTTTTTTTTTTTAATATGTTCATGAGCAAGATAGCACCAGTATCACTTCTGTGCTCATGCAAACAATGAACCTAATATCAGGTACAATAGAAGAGGGTACAAATCATCTCCCAACATAAGAGAAAATATTTCCTTTAAACCAAACAAACTAAGGGATACCATTCAAGAAACCTAAGTTGCTGGCAATACCAATCATATATCAAACATTACTAAATAATATAATCATAGCAATATACAAATGTCAATGCTATTTTAGCAACATATCACTGATGGATGGACAAAATGAAATTTGTTAAATTATCTAAACATCATCCAAATACATTTGTATTACAACATATTATGATATTAAGGACAGACCTAAGTCTGAAAATATATCAGGAAAAAACTAGGACACAAGATTTAACTGGAATCATGTGGGCATCTAGACAATATGTCCGCCATCACATTATCCGAACCACGGATAGCTCGCACCGTGAAATGGAAAGGCTGAAGAGCAATAGCATAACGAGTAGATCTCGAGCTCTTCAAATCCTTACTTTGCATAGCCGTAAGAGCTTTTTGGTCGGTTTCCATAAAGAAATGCGCGCCCAGAAGGAACCTTTGTAGCTTAAGAATGGACCAAACCACAGCCAACAATCCACGGTCCAAAACCGAGTAATTCCTTTCTGCCGCATTCAGCTTCCTAGAAATATACATTACAGGATGCAGAGTTCCTGAATATTCCTGCATTAGTGCCGCTCCAATGCCAGTAGAAGAGGCATCACTACGAAGGACAAAAGTCTTATCAATCGTCGGTAGTCTTAAGATAGGATGAGATGAGAACAAATTCTTAACCTGATCCAATGAAGATTGGCATTCTTGGGACCAACGCACCATATTAGGAGAACCTTTTTTCAATAACGTTGAAAGTGGTGCCATAATGGAGGACAGATTCTCAATGAATCTTCCATAGAATTGTATCAATCCCAAGAGACTACGCACTTGCTTTTTTGTCTTCGGAACCGAGATATTTAATATCTTTGAAATGTTTTGGTCCTCTGTCTTCAACAGACCATGACCAACTCGATGACCTAGGAAGGAAATTTCACTAAACCCAACAAAAGCTTTAGAGGGTTTAGCAGTCAATCTATGCTCACGTAGAGTAGATAGCAATTCCTTCAGACCCACATAGTGTTCTTCCCAAGTATCGCTGAAAAGACAGATGTCGTCTAAATATGCAATGACATCTGCACGATCTGATAGAATTCGTCGCATCATGCGCACGAAAGTCGCTGGGGCGTTCATAAGCCCGAAAGGCATAAAATTCCATTGAAACAGACCCCTAGGTGTCAAAAAAGCAGTGAGAGGTTTGGCGTGTTCCGTCAGTGGGACTTGCCAATAACCTTTCGACAAGTCTAGTTTAGTAAAGAATTTAGCTTTAGAAAGTCTAATAAGTAGATCATCTAATAACGGCATAGGTTCAGCATCGAACTTCGTAACTTGATTTAATTTGCGATAATCAACGCAAAGACGTATGTTATTGTCTTTCTTTCGAACAATAACTATCGACGAAGAATAAGCTGAAGTGGATGGTTCAATTATTTGTAGTTGAATCATTTCATCCAATTCTTTCTCGACTTGTGCTTGAAAATGAATAGGTATTGGGTATGGTCTTACTCTGATCGGATTACGATCAGTAAGTATGATGTCATGTTCTATGACATCTGTGTGTCCAGGAATGTCGGTAAGGACATCCTGATATGATTGTAACGTAGAGGATACTTGACGCTGTTCCTCAAAAGACAAGTTGGAAGAGACTGTAACGTCTCTCCACGATTCCGTTGAAGTAAGTGGAATCGCAGGAAGAGGTAAGTTCACGTCAGAAAAAATAGTTTCCTCATCCTGTATAACGGACAGGGATGAGATGTGACCATGTTGAACTGGAGAGTCGTCCGTCGCCTGGAAAATAGGCTGTAAATAGTCTGGACGTTCAATAAACTCTGTTAGCATATTTATATGGAAGGTTTTATGCCTTCCATCCACATCGACAATATAGTCGACATCAGAAATTTTCGAGACTATAGTGTATGGACCCTTCCAAGAAATGAGAAGTCTATTCTCTCTTGAGGGCAGTAAGACATATGCTTTGTCTCCAGGACAAAGTTGACGTAGGCGTCTTTTCTTATTAGCAAATCGCCTAGCTTTTTCTTTCGCAAATTCGGAAGATGAAGTTGCTAACCTGCACGATTCGATAATCTTTTCCCTAAGAGCTATAACATATTCATATGACGATTGTGTATCATCGTCGATATTATCGGAAGTTATCAAATCGTGTAACAAGGACATTGGCCCGCGTGGTTGCGCGCCAAAGACAAGTTCGAAAGGAGAAAACCCTGTATGCTCGTTGGGAACCTCTCTATAGGCAAAGAGGACTGCAGGTAAAACCCTGTCCCAATCTTCAGGATGATCCTCCGTTATCTTGCCAAGTAAGTTCTTTAGTGTCCTGTTAAGACGTTCTACCAATCCATTGGACATTGGATGATAAATACTACTGAGAGACCTTTTAATGTCTAGCGTAGCCATTACCTGAGACATAACGTCCGAAATTAACTGAGTGCCGTGATCCGACAGTATTTCTCCGGGGAATCCCAGACGAGAAAATACGAGCCAAAGAGCATCAGCGATATCGACAGTTGATATGCTCTTCAGAGGAATAGCCTCTGGCCAACGCGTGCACATGTCCACGCAAGTGAGGATAAATTGGTGTCCTCTGGCTGACTTAATTTTGAACGGACCAATGATGTCTATAGCCATTTTCTGAAACGGCCGAATCGGAATATCTGCAGCCTGAATAGGAGCAGCATGTCTCGGACCCCTAGACTTGACCTCTTGACAATTTTGCAAGATCGGCAATAAATTCGGATGTCTTTATTCACGAATGGCCAAAAGAATGACGCAAGGACTCTAGTTTTAGTTCTGGAAAAACCCATGTGTCCCGCACACTGAGAATCGTGTGCATGCCGAAGAATTAAGGCTCTCATACACTTAGGCACAAGAATTTGCGAGTGCATAGACTTGTCCGAGTGTTGTACCATTCATACCAATATACCATTCTTCATAGTGATATACGATTTGTGATTCGTATTTTGATTGGGATCCCCTTTCTTTGCAAGAAGGAAGTATTTCTTCAAAGAAGGATCCTCTTCTTGACGTTTAACAAACGAGTCATGGGAAATCACCAAGTGCTCGTCTTGGCTATCAACTTCATTACTATTATCAGATGAAGTTGGGGGATTAAGAGCTTGAGCTCTTGTCACCACTGCATTGACCGTTTGAATGTTTCTTTCTTCCCAACTAGAAATTTGTTGCGGGGTGCATTCCTTAACCCCATGAATACGACCGATTATAAGATCCGCAATAGGATTAGGAAGAAGACATGCATGGACATCTCCTGTGAAGAAAGGAGTGTCAATCCTAATAATAGCAGTAGGATAGCTTTCCATAGTACCACCAAATGTAACACATTTGATTGTTTTTCCAGTGGCACAGCAAGGATCTATCAGAGACTCCTTAACCCCGACGGTAGTACATCCCGAATCGAAAAGTACTGAGACTAGCCTATCATTTATTAGACCTTTATGTAAGATGAGAGATCCTCTCCCATCATGCGCAACTGTAGCAGGTAGAGCAGGAAGAGGGTGACCACAACTTAGCGTAGATACAGTTGATGAGTCAAACAATGTTAAGCATTGGGGGCATTCAGTTGCTCTCCCAAAATCGAAAGCACAACCAGTGATAGCCCTAGAGTTACCACTATCATTTACTGTATTACAGGCTCCATCAAACTCTTGTTGCGCAGAGTTTGCCTGTTGGTAAGGTCTTTTTTTGTTAAACCTAGGTCTACCTCGATTATCATTTCCCCTGTAATTATTTCGACTATCATTTCCCCTGTAATTGTTATCATATTGCCTATTGTAATCATCATTCCGGTTTGAATCCCGGTTTCTAAATTCACCATCGTCATAATCTTGACGTCGAGAATGATTACCTCGAAAATTTGAATAGTTATTATTTGGATAGCCTTTACGAAAGTGTCTCTCAAATTATTACCACTAAAATTACGAGAACTACCATCTTGTCTCCACTGCATAGACGAAGAACCATCATGTGTTGGATTACTCCGCTTCTGAGTGTAATTTTGATTACTTCCCCTATTCCAATTTTGTTGAGCACCCTGAAATTTTTTTCTGAAATTAGGGCCATATGGTGTTGCCGAAGCAGCTGGCAACCTTTCTTTCACTTTAGAATTGCTAACTGTAGCATGGGGATGTGCTGTGGCATACTGACAACAGTATTCCTCCATTTCTTTTAAGTTTTTAGGCTTACGCTCATGAAGGAATGCAAGAAAAGAATCATTAACAGATGACAAAACCTTATCTCGCAATAATAAGTCCATTAGACCTTCATATGTTTTCTCAATCTGAGACAACTCAATCCATCGTGTAAATGTACGACGTATCTTTGTAACAAAATCAGAGAAATCTACTCCATTTTCTGGCAACATTGTCCTAAAACGAAGACGATAGTCTTCTTGTTTTAATTGGTATTTTTTTTAGCAATGCTGCCCTGACAACATCATAATTAGTCCTCTCATGTTCGTCTATTGTCATAAGAGTAGTCACTGTGTCACCTGTAAAAAATGGCATCAGTTGTTCAACATATTTTTCCTTTTTTATGTTATGCGTATCGCACAAAAATTGGAATCTATCTAGATAATCTGCTACGTCATCCTTTAAAGGATTGAAATGAGGCAATTTAATCCTACTAACAAACTCCTTTGTCGTACTCGAAGTTGTTTGCTGAGCACCCGTACTCGCCAATTTCAATTTCTCTAACTCCAAAATTGCGAGTTTTTCATCAAGTTCCATCTTCTGTTTTCTTTCCTCATGTTCCATTTTTCTAATTTCAGCCTCAGCAGCAGCTTGAAGTTTTTTTTCCTCTGCAGCAGCTTGAGCTTGAATTTTTTTGTCTTCCATTTCCATCTGGAATTTTCTTTCATCAGCTGCAGCTTCTGCTTTCCTCTCCTCAGCAGCAGCTTGAGCTTTTCTCTCCTCAGCCTCTCTTTGATACCTTCTTTCTTCAAGTTCTAATCTTCTATTCTCAGCTTCTAGCTTCTTTAGTTCAGCTTCTGCTTTCAATTTAATTTCCTCTTTTTGTTTCTTTTCTTCTGACTTTAATGCAATGGCGAATTGAGCAGATGAATATTCTTCCAATTCTTTACCAGACTTACCAAGGGTCAACCCTTGCTGGATGAAGAAATCCAATGTAGACATTCTGTCTAATGAGATCAGAAACCTGAAAAAAATTAAATAAATTACCTTATCCCACTTCAATGGGAGACAAGTCTGAAATGCTAGACTTGTATACTCACTTCACTTTATTTTACTGTCTTAGTCTTAGACAAAGACTTTGTATGTTCCTCTTGTTTATAATGTACCCAAAAAATCACTTGAGTACCTGTGGGAAAAAAAAATTCCCTTATATCCCACTCACTATGGGCACAAGTCTTTTTTTATAAAGAACTTGAATATGTATTTCACCTTGTCTCAATCTTTGTAGATAACAAGTCTTTTATCAAAGAACTTGTATAAATATCTTATATAATATTTTATTAAGAAACTCTATATGAAGAGTCTACCTTATCAATAATATCAAAACATGACCAAGTATGTGTATGTAGACTGTGCATGACAGTAATGTAGTACAACCAAAAAAAAAATACAAAGACAAAAATACAAAACAATACAAATGGCAACACTGTTTTAACCAAAAATGTGTAGAGAAATACACAAGAAAGGAGAGACCTACAGAATACAAACAAAACAAATCGACAATCAAAACTGAAAAACAGACAAAATATTACAAAAACAACGTTAAGTACAATTACATCACAGCTAACATCAATAGCGACCAATTGTCACTAGCAAATTTCCAAATTAAGAAAATTTGCACCTACAGACCGCTTACAGTAAGCCTCGATCAAGTGGCATATTTACCGTAAGACCCACCAACCGAAAAACCCGCAGAAAAATACACCAAAAACAGTAGAAGTGACATAAACATATAGCAATCAATTTCAATGTGTTGCAGAACAAGTTCAGTCACAGCTGAAACTAAAATAAATTTCTTGCTCCTTGCGAACACAGAAACGAAATGTCAAACGCGCACTGAACGTCAAATCCACTGTAACATAAAGTATTCACGAACCAAAGTTACTATGACCTTCTCAAATTAGGGCTTGCACATTGAATGTTTACAATTTCACGTACTGTTTACAGACACTTGACCTCCAACAATGTAGCTTGAATGCTCTGACCTAGAAAAGTCTGTTGTTGAATGAAACGTGTCACAACCCGCAGTACTGTTTACAATAGGAACCCGCCTTCTATGCAGTTATGGTCCACGTAGCAAATGCCTAGTAGTTCACTTCAGTACTTGTCTTGTTATGCTTTATGTAGCATTATAATATAAATGCTCGTACTGTTTATTTGTGTCAACCGTTGATGACCTATATCTGTCCTGTTGTAGCCAAAACTTGCAAGTGTAGAATTAGCGTTGTGTGTTACGGCTGTCCCGTGTGTAGCTTAGACCCACAGATCAGAAGTGTAATGTGTACTTGTCCTTCTTGTAACTTTCTCGACAAAACTGGAGACATCATACATGTAACAGCCAACCAGGAATGTAAATTTCTGGATCCATAAATGTCAACAATAATGTCAAATGCTCGCTCTGTTCTTTTTAAACCCACAGATCTGGTCCATCCGAAATGTAAGTTTCTAGGCCACATTGGCGACAAGAAATGTATCATAAGAGCCCACGTAACTGGTCCACCAGAAATGTAACTGTCTTTTTTTCTTGTTGAGGTGATCACTGGCCCAAGACAGTATACATGTTGTTAGATGTGTAGTGCGAGCGTATGATGAATTGAGTGTGGGTGCGAATGAAGACGCGAATGTGTTTAGGCTCGTATAGATGTAGATCCTGCAACCCATACTCTCACATGCAGTAATCAAGGATGCTTTGACACTGCAGGCATGTTTCAAGACATTTATTGACGGGAACACACATAATATCAACAGGAACAGTCAGTGTAACAAGGTCATGCTGACCTGACATCGATAGGTATACATTTGGCATTCAAAAAGGTAAACATCAGAATAGACGTGCATGGTCAATAGCAAAGTTCTTCAATAATGACAGTTCGTAGCGTCGCCCTTGGCGTCTCTGACTAAACGCGTCAGATGCCTTAGTTACCTTGACACATAGGTGCAACTTGGCACTCCCTGCCAATTGCACATATCAGGCTGTAGTATAATAGCCGAAAGCACAGGCCTCGTTCTGACGTCGGCCGTGTACTTCTGTTAAATAGGTTATCATCAACCCTGCAGTAATACTTATTGTAGATAGAAGTTCCGCCAATCTGCGGCTCCCACAATATATCTTCGTCACTGGATTTCTGGACAATATAAGACTAACAGTCTTGGATGGCTACCTCGAGCACAAATATATAAGTTCTGAAATGGCGGATCCGTGAACTGCTGTTCACCCTAGGTAATCCTTTACATGTTCTGCCACCGAAAAGCGTAATAATGCATAAAGGTCGGTATTACCTGGTAAATGAATCCTCAGAACTACACAAGGAATTCTGTCGTCATCCCGACGCACAGAGATTCACTGGGGAAAACTGCCATAGCAGTTACTTCGAAGATTCTCCCCGAAAAACAATGGACTCTTGGTCCCTTCAGAAAAACAGGACCTCCCGGCTTCCCGGAAGTATATCTCACCCCCGCTTAAAAAACCTTCCCATAGGCCTACGCCCGAACTGACAACCTCTGACCCTAAAGGTCAAACACAATGAATGAATAAACAAGGGAAGACAACCCCTAATCAACCTGACATCGCAGGTAAAGACACAATTATACTTATGATACAAACATAAGCAAATAACTTGACAGATGACTCCGTCGAAAATGACAGCAACACCAGCATTGCACACTAAGCTTGGAGAAGTCACTTGAGCCCCAGGCGTAATTCTTTGGCTTTGACTTGGTTGACTGAATGCAGAAGGCTCACTATGGACCCAGTGATAGGCAGGGGAAGCTGAAAAGTGGCTCTATGCAGGACGTGACAATTTCTTGGGAGAGCCCAGAACCAGAGTACATTATTTTAGCTCTGCATAGTTGGAGAGCCCCCATGGATGGCAGGGAATGCACAGTATGCCACACACTTCTTACACCTAGCTTGGGACCAGATGTGATGATCCTTTAAATGCAAGCCAAGCTGGAGAAACTGGAGCTCATGACTTCAACTCAACACGTTTCGGAATGGCAGAAAAGTCACAGGAAAAAGCCTAGATCTACAGTGTAGATAATACCAAGGAGTCTTCAACTTGGTATTGGTTCTAAAGAGCAAGAAGCTCAGCAGCCCTAGTTAAACAACAATAACAACAACAACAGTGGTGATCCCAAGATCCTCAACTCTTTGACTCTGAGCAATGCTGACAGCGTACATGGGGATGACAAATGTTTTAAACACATAAAGAAGGTTGACAACCTCATCATGCAAAATAAATTGACACAGAAACCACTGCAGCAACAGCTTCATGCAAGGGGATCAGATGTAGTGGTGGCTCCATAAGGAGTGCAAAAGGAAGAAGAAGAATGTTGACAGCACTGCTTTGTTTCATCACCTTTACCAGATCAATGCTGACAGTGTTGTTTTAGGTTTCTCAATAATAATTATATACATTCACCCATTGAATCAAGTCCAAGTTTTAAAATCGTAAAGTGACTTCAATCAGTTTGAGCAACAATTTTGAGTGTCGTTTAGTAACGTGCAAATGTTATACTGTTGTGATAATATCTGTGGGATGATTCAAGTGCAAGCCTCCTCTTTTACAATTCTGTTTGTGTCTTATTTTGTTGTTATTACTAGAGAAATATGGCAAGTATTTTATCCACAAATTCTAGGCATCAACAGCATCATGTGATGATGATTTCTTTGACATTGATACTTGTGTCATCAAATGATAAATGTGATGGAGAAATGTTGAACTCATCAGATTTAGCTGAGCTGGCATGGCCTCAACTTTGCCAAATGAAAGTCAACCGAACTAGACCTACAGCTATACCTGATGACTGGTCACTGGTGCAGGTGAAAGATTCATCCTAGAGGCACTTTTAAAACTTTTAACAACTTTACGTAAATTGTAATAAATAAATAAGTAAATAAATAAAAAGAGGTAATTAGCAGGCACTCATTGGACAGAAAGGAGACTAGACAGCAGAAGAAATATAAGTGATACATTTACCAGGAATTGAACTGAGGACCATTCAAACGGTACTATCGCCTTGCTGTGAAAATAAATTGTGAAAGGATGCAGCTAATTTTACACCCGAAAACATTGCATCACTGGCTTTCATTCATTCTCATGACACCAACACAACTATGGTATATAAGGCCCATAAACGACCCAGACAATTTAGACGCAATCACTGACTTAACTCCATTCTGTCCATCGAGTGCCTGTTAATTACTATATTTATTTATTTACTAATTTATTTATTACTCACGACTCAGAGTTCCTGCACCAAGTTTTTATTTGATATTATTCTAGTTTATTTATTTGAAAATGACATATCACAATACTTGATATACTTCTGTGATTTCTTTACGTGACCATGATTTTTTTAAAGTGACCAGATTTTGTTATATCGAGTGACATCTTTCTTCAGACACGGTTGACCTTAATGTTTCCAACCTACAAACCAAGTTTTAATGAATATAAGGTTAGCATATCCTCAGCAAGTTCATATTCTACTATTAACTGTTCATCAACTCCCAAAGCAGCACCAGCCTTGAACAAACGTATGCCACGCCTTCACGTCACGCGCCATCAGCTCCAGCACTTTCCATGTCTTACACATCATTTTCATTTCCCTTTTGTTAACTTTTGGTGTCCTTCAAATTTCATGCAACATTATTTTATCTACACCAATTTCATGCAACATTATTTTATCTACACCAATTTCATGCAACATTATTTCATCTACACCAATTTCATGCAACATTATTTTATCTACACCAATTTCATATGTGTTAATACAAACAAAAACATTTCATATTATGATTCCCCATCTACTTCCTTTCAGTTTGGTATAATCTGTGTATTTTTACAGAAATGATTCACAATAATTCTATACTAAAAGGTAAAACACTGCACTTTAAAAATTCTCCAGAACAAGAACTCTGGCACAGGGTGAATAATAGTTCAAAAATGAAATAATTGCTATATAAGCAGAATATATGAAAACTATTACTAAAAATAAAACAAATAAACAACAAAACAAAAACTTTTTCAAAACATTTTACATTAATTATACAGCTTGCAAAGAATATAATCTGGATGTTGTAACTTACCTACTTAGTCGTTACTCTTCTACCCAGGGTGTTGAGGTTTGCCAGAGAGAACGCCAGACTATCCTATCTGCTGTCTTTCTCCTGGCCTGGTTCCAATCTAGTCCTCATTCCTTCAGGGATTATCTAATGTTGTCCTCCCAGCGAACTCGAGGTTGTCCTGGAGGTCTGGATCCCTGGCTCTTAGTTTCTGACATTTATTGTGGTAGCCGCTATTCTTCCATTCCTGCATGTTGTAACACTTTTGAAAATTTCTGGCCTCTCCCCAAACTTAAAATAAGTACTACTCCTTACCGGAAATATTGTACAGAGTAGCTGAATGTAAAACACCAGGTAAAAGTGAGATCACAGAGGACATCACAGGACCCCTAATGACCACCATGCTGGGATAAAGAGATTCCAGGTCCTGTCAACAACAAAAGATGCCCAATACAATTTCAGTGCACAGATAATGGTGAATCATTTTCATTTTAAACAAATAAAGAGGGGAAACCTGAGGCTTGTAAACAGTAAATAAATAAATATTACACACATAAAGGTATGTTTCAGGCACTTGTGAGAAATAAAGAAGTAGAAAACTAGACAACAGAAAAACAACATAAGTGATAGGCTCGCCGCAGAATCGAACCTAGGACCATCCAAACCGCAACACCGCCTAGCTATGGAAGGGAATCACACTAACCTTTCTGCAAACCTGAAACATACCTTTGTGTGTGTTATATTTATTTATAAACCTATTTCAGCGATTTCTGTATGGGAGATAATTCATTCTTTCTTTCACTGCTCCAGTTCTCAAGGAGTGGGAGCCTTTAACATAATCATGCCAAGACTTCCTGTCCAGTGCCTTCAGTTCCAGTTCTTTCCTCATTTCTTTCATTTTTGTCTCCAGTTCTCTTCTCCATGAGTTTTTCTTCTCTACCTCTCTTACTCTTAGGATCCCAGAACAAGGACTGTCTTGTATTGAGTGTCCTATACTACTGGACAAAAAGTTAAGGGCCGCCATTCAGTTTAGACAAGGTTTATATAATTCTTCGTGAGCAGGGTCGATTTTCCAAATGTCCGGTAGCTTGAAATCTCTCGAGAAGTCTCTGAGTGGGACACTGCTAAACGTCTTGCAACATGACGAACAGATTGACCATCCTGAATCCATGCCATGGCTCGACCACGGTCTACAGTGCTGAGACTTCTACTTGGTGGCATAACTAATGCAGTGATCATTTCGACCACTTGTCATACTGATTTATTGCTTACCAGCGGTGAACACTCTTTACCGATGATCATTTTCCACGTGCATTCAAATTCAACTCACTTTTTCACCTTTTGAACTAGTGGGCATGTTGCAAAAACCACGAGTTTTTGCAGCAACAATGGCAATTTTGACGTGCAGGTTAAAGTGACCCAGTTTTTGGACATTTAAAAAAAATTAACCTAGTGCACACAGAAATGTATACACATTTCTCTGAGCTCAGTTTTAATGACATTTTCACTTGTCTTTACAGTTTGCCAATCAATTATATAAACCTTGTCTAAACTGAATGGGGGCCCTTAACTTTTGTCCAGTAGTATATATATCACCAGCATCTTCTTGTCATCTTTTGTTCCAATGGCACTCGTCTCACTCTTGTCATCTTTTGTTCCAATGGCACTCGTCTTGCTCTTGTCATCTTTTGTTCCACTGGCACTTGCCTCGTTCTTGTCGTCATTAGTTCTACTGGCACTTGTCTCATTCTTGTCATCTTTTGTTCCACTGGCACTTGTCTCACTCTTGTCATCTTTTGTTCCACTGGCACTTGCCTCGTTCTTGTCATCATTAGTTCTACTGGCACTTGTCTCATTCTTGTCATCTTTTGTTCCACTGGCACTTGTCTCACTCTTGTCATCTTTTGTTCCAATGGCACTTGCCTCGTTCTTGTCATCATTAGTTCTACTGGCACTTGTCTCATTCTTGTCATCTTTTGTTCCACTGGCACTTGTCTCACTCTTGTCATCTTTTGTTCCACTGGCACTTGCCTCGTTCTTGTCATCATTAGTTCTACTGGCACTTGTCTCACTCTTGTCATCTTTTGTTCCACTGGCACTTGCCTCGTTCTTGTCATCATTAGTTCTACTGGCACTTGTCTCACTCTTGTCATCTTTTGCTCCACTGGCACTTGTCTCACTCTTGTCATCTTTTGTTCCAATGGCACTTGCCTCGTTCTTGTCATCATTAGTTCTACTGGCACTTGTCTCACTCATCATCTTTTGTTCCACTGGCACTTGCCTCGTTCTTGTTGTCTTTAGTTCTACTGGTGCTTGTCTCATTCTTGTCATCTTTTGTTCCACTGGCACTTGTCTCACTCTTGTCATCTTTTGTTCCAATGGCACTTGCCTCGTTCTTGTCATCATTAGTTCTACTGGCACTTGTCTCACTCGTCATCTTTTGTTCCACTGGCACTTGCCTCGTTCTTGTTGTCTTTAGTTCTACTGGCACTTACCTCGTTCTTGTCATCATTAGTTCTACTGGCACTTGTCTCACTCTTGTCATCTTTTGTTCCACTGGCACTTGCCTCGTTCTTGTCATCATTAGTTCTACTGGCACTTGTCTCACTCTTGTCATCTTTTGTTCCACTGGCACTTGCCTCGTTCTTGTCGTCATTAGTTCCACTGGCACTTGTCTCGCTCTTGTCCTCAGTTCCACTTTAGTGATCTTGTACTATTTCAGTCCTTCTGCCCCATGACATCCAAGCATCTGTTCCAGTCCTGCCAAACTTACAGCAGTGAACGGTGTGGTATATGGCAACAACCCACTTCTATCAACGAAAAACTGTTTGGAGATGTCAGGAACCTTGAGCTGACTACTGCCATTATTAGTGTCATTAATGTAGAAGTCTGAGGGTGAACGAAGAAGAAGAATCCTTCTATTTTACTCAAGCACCCATTTATGATAGTGTAACCTTGATTGTTGTTTTTATTGTTCTCCATGTTTCAGAGCCATACAATAGTACTGACCTGACTTTCGAATTGAAGATTCTGATTTTTGTGTTGGACTTGATTTCATCTGATGTTTTTAGATAATATGTAGAATGATCTTAGATGCCAGGCCTGGACTGTAATTTGCAGTTCTTACATAAATATATTTCTGTAACTCAAAACTATACAGAAATTTAAAAGTGTCTGCCATAATGAATATCTTAACATTTAGCAGTATTTCTTGTCCACCCTCATCTCCTTCTTGTAACTTCAGATGTATATATTCACATCAGAGGTCGGCAGCAATGGATCTCCAATGTCTTCTGTCTCTTGACTTGATGGTGCACTCTGATAGACTCTTTCCTGTCCATCTCTTGATGGTATCTTCCCTCTTATAGCACTGTCTTCCTCTTGCATGCTTGCCTTCAACTCTGCCTTCTATTACAGTCTTCAGTAAGGTGGTATGTCTTTTTACATGGTCAACATATTTTAGCTGTCTAATATTGATCTTCATTAATTCTCTTTTCATTCCTAGGTTTTCTTCTCTTTCTATAAGATGTTCCCCATCCTTCTATAAGATGTTCCCCATCCTTCTATAAGATGTTCCCCATCCTTCTATAAGATGTTCCCCATTCTTCTATATATCCATATCTCAAAAGCCTCAATTCTTTCTTCTAAATGCTTGTTCATTTGTCCATGTTTCTATACCATACAGTAATGAAGAATAAATATAACCATTGATGATTCTCAGTTTGAATTTGTGAGTTAGTTGTTTAGATGTTAGGATCTGTCTCATGTTGTTAAATGTAGCTTAATGCATACATTACAGTGTACCAATTATGTGAAAAGTAATTCAGCATTAAAGATTCACAGTGAACACACATTAATCTTATTAGTAAACACTTATATTTATGGTCACTTTTTTTTGTTACTGAAACAATGCACTCTGTTAACACTTCACTTCACTAATGCACCATAATAAATGGCTGGCAACAACTCATTGAAGAGTAGCATATATATTACAGTGAAATAACATAACTGGAGAAAGTGATGGAGCAGTAGTTACCGTATACACTTGAGCATAAGTCAATAAATATTTTTCCTTTTTTGGACCGTAAAAAATGTCTCCTGACTTATATTCAAATAAAAAAAATAATTATGAAACCGATTAGTGTCGTTCTCCCCCCCCCCCCCCCACTGCCACACACTGGTATCCTTCAGATATAAACTGCTTCAATAAATGTGTTTATCTAAATGTCTTAAGTCCTATTAAGTCAAAAATTTCAACTGGAGTATGCCTTGTTGACCAGCCTCCTTCATTTGATCTATCAGCAATACCATTACTTCTTTCACTAGATTCACTTTTGTCAGTGTCACTGTCAGAGTCTAATCAGGCCCTTATTCAATATCCACATCTGATTCGGCCCCATGGTTAGCAACCGAATCAAATAACAGTCACTTCTCAAATCCCAAAGCAAATATTCGACCGCCCGGAAAGCTTTGACTTTAAAAATAAAAAACCACAAAAAATTATGATACCGATCACCTTTAAAAAGAATTCTGAAAAATTGAAGCATTTTAATGTAACGGAAATGGATTAATAACTCAGGTCTAGGTAAATACTGAGATCTTATTGCTATTAGCAATGGCTGAGAACAGACTTTCTGGGCAAACAAACAAATTTTATTATCAAAGGGTTGAGAATTGAGCATGCAAGCCCTTCCTTTCTTTCAACTTTTATACTGAATTTATACCATAACTTCATCGATTTCACAAAAGCCTTCGATCGAGTCTGGCATGAAGGCTTATGGCAAGTAATGAGAAAATTCAATTTTGATACCAACATCATAGATATCATTGAAGCACTATACAAGGACGCAAGCAGTGCTGCTTTGCAAGCAACGACATTGGAGAATTTTTCAAAACAACTGTAGGAGTTCGGCAGGGATGTATCCTGTCCCCAGTGCTCTTTAATATTTATCTAGAACATATTATGCAGGAGGCTCTCTACGATTATAAATCAACCATATCGATTGGAGGCCGACCTCTGTGCAACCTACGTTTTGCTGATGATATTGATCTGATAGCTGGATCAGAATCAGAACTTCAAGACCTTACCTCTAGACTGGAGAAAGTAACAAGAACGTATGGGATGGAAATTAATATAGAAAAAAGCAAGATATTGGTGAATAGCCATAAGAAACATGTTCCGACCAACATTACGTTAAATGGGCAAACGTTAGAAGAAGTTAACACCTTTAAATATCTCGGGTCCACTATATGCAGTGATGGAAGATCAATTAAAGAAATCAAGACAAGACTTGAGATGGCCTCAGCTGCCATGACAAGGTTGAATGTGATCTGGAAAAGTAACATCAGTTTTCCTGTGAAGATCAAATTATACAAATCACTTGTATTATCTATTCTCTTGTATGGGTGTGAGAGCTGGACACTCACTGCAGATACGGAGCGAAGGATTCAGGCTTTCGAGCATAAATGTTATAGAAGAATTTTGCGCATTTGCTATAAAGAGCACAAAACAAATGTCTATGTTAGAGAGAAGATAAACACCTATGCAGGCCACCAAGAACCACTTTTGTCAACAGTGAAACGTCGAAAGCTTGCCTGGTTTGGGCATGTAACTCGTCATGACTCCCTTTCGAAAACGATCCTTCAGGGAACAGTCGAAGGTAAACGGAGAAGAGGAAGGCAGAGAAAATCCTGGGCTGATAACATCAAAGAATGGGCAGGACACGGTTTTTCCACACTTGTACGCATTGCTGAGGATAGAGAGCAGTGGAGGACCCTGTCTGCTGATGCTTCCACCATGGCACCCCTACGACCCATGAACGGTTACGGGCTGAGATGAGATGATGATACTGAATTCATTTATTCTCACATGCACTTTACATATTAATGGGGTAATTTCAAGCATTTTAAACGGGAAAGGGTTAAGCTGAAAGTGAAAAAAATGTGCAGAAAGCCAATGCAATATGAGAATTTGGAATTGACGAAAACTCATTTGACTTATTATCAGGTCTTTCATTTTGGATAGTTTTTAAATCCTAAAGTCTCGGGTCGGCGTATAGTTGGATGAACTTATACTTGAGTATATACAGCAATAATTATAGCTATTAAACAGCGAAATGTTCAATAAAATGAATTTTTTCCCCTGGACCAAGTTCCCAGAGGTCTCTAAAGAGATGAAGAAAGAACAGGACTTCTGCTCTCTCAGGATGGTCACAGGAAGTGGCCAATATAAGATTAATATTAATATGACTGGCAACCTCATCATATTTTTTTTTTTTAATCGTATGCCCGCTATTACTCAAGGCGAAATCTGTTAATATGTCTAACCTGAGACTGATTTTACATGAGTATCCCTTTTTTCCCTGTACAATGACATTCCAGTCCCTGGTCGACGACACTCCTTGAAATGTCTTCGCCAGGGCTCGAATTAATCCAGTCCAAGTCCCCGTCGACGACATTACTTCAAATTCCTCACCAGGGCTCGAACCTGGATCAACCGATCGCCAGCGCAGTGTAGTAATCATTACACCAGCGCGGCTCCCTTACCTCATCATATAAAGCAAATGGCTACAGAAACCACTTCGGTATGAGTACATGAAGCTTTGGTGCACTGCAAGGGGACATGCTTCATAAGGAACAAACCTACATTTCCGTATTTTATAGGACTTTTTAATTTGCAAGCTACAGTAATGATTATGCTAATCATCAGCAATATGCTAATAATTTTTACCCGAGTTAACTGATTTTTGACATCCTACAATTCCTAAATAAACCTGGAAATATAACTCTAAAATTTGAAGAAACTTGCGGATAGCATTGCAAAGCAGTCCTTGTCCTGGAACCCCCAAGGTAAGAGAGGCAAAGGTAGACCAAGAAACACATGGAGAAGAGAACTGGAGAGAGAAGTGAAGCTGATGAAGAAAACATGGAAAGAACTTGAGCTGACGGCACGTGACAGGAGGCCTTGGCATGTGTTTATTGAAGGCCTATGCTCCTTGGGGAGCTAAATGGTATTGCTTGATTGATAACTCTAAAATGAAAAGAAGTTTAAAATAAAATTTCAAACACTATGTACTTGATTCTCTCTATCACCACACCTGAGCTGGTCCATCTGGCATAAAGATGTATGCCCCACTCTTGTCTTTGAATGGATTAATCCATGACCCAGTTCCATAGCTAACCATCTTCACCTCTGTGTGATGCACAGTGTTATCTGCCTTACGCAAGGTGTACTGTTTTCACAGAAAAAAGAGATAAATTAAACAGTATTTATGTATGCTGTTGCACCTTAACATGTACATGAATTACTTTTTACTCAAACAACAGGATATTATTTATTATCACCATCGCCACCACAGCCATTTAATAATCAGCATGATCAATAAAACAAAATTGTATAACTGGTAGTCTGCCATGCCTATATTGTCCTATTGGAGGGACAGACAAGGATATTTTTAAAAAAAAGGATACAAAAGGCCAGAGGAGCTTTCATTGTATTGGGAAATATATGGACATCAAAAGAAATCATGTCCAACACAAAAATAAGAATCTTCAATTCAAATGTCAGGGACCGAAGATGCATCAAAAGTGAGGAATGCAGTAAGCAACCATAGCTTGACTGCTTGCGTCAGGGTCAGCGAACCAGAGCTGACCAAGACCCTACTCCACCTCCAAGTGGTGGTCCTGGAAACAGGCTGCATCACTGCAGTCTGGCTGAGAGAGTAGGGATCGAAGAGGGAAGGCTAACTTGGTCCCAAAAATTCCGTGCTGAAAACGGATGTGGCGGGCCGAAAGGCGCAGATATCGCAGCTTTGCTGTAAACGGTGACACAACGTAACAAACGTCCTTTTTAGGACGAATGCAGAAGAAGAAGAAGAAGAATTCAAATGTCAAGCCAGTCCTATATATGGCTCTGAAACATGGAGAACAACACAAACATCAACCAAAAAAGCTACAGACTTTTATAAATGGGTGCTTGCGTTGAATAGAAGGATGGAAGTGGTACGACAACATCAACAATGTGGAACTGATGACAAGAACCAGACAAGTGCCACTGGAACAAGAGATGAGAAAATAAGATGCAGAAGATGGATAGGACACACATTGAGAAAACCTGTTGATAGCATTACCAAGACATACCTTGTTCTGAAATCCCCAGAGAGTTAGAGGGAGACTAAGGAACACATGGAGAAGAGAAATGGAGACTGACATGAAGGGCATGAAGAAGACCTTGAGCTGATGGCACAGGACAGGAAGACTTGACATAAGTTTGCTGAAGGCCTATGCTCCTTGGGCAGCTGAAAAGTGATGATGATGATGAGTCAGCCATTCAAGTTAACTAACAGAACTCAATCTGATATTGCACAAAATACCTTCACCGTCCATGCTCTTTCTGCATCTAAAATTATGCCTACTCTTCTTTCATGTTCATTTCTTGTTAAATAAACTATTTTGTACATTGCAATTATTGATCAGAATTGACTGCGCTCCGGGCAAACCCATAGGTGCTCTGTCTCCCTCAGCAAATATCAAAGGGTATGACAGCTAATTGTTTCTTAGAGTGCTGGCTGTATACACGCCAGATACATCCTCTCATACGTCAATTACCTGCTAGTCTTATGTTTGATGCCGAATTCCAGCAATCTTAACCTTGTTGATTTATTGATTGCAGTGACATTCTCTAACGGGCAATCATTAATTTTCCTTGGTATCTCTGCCTTATCCAATGCCCCCACTATGTGTGCTCTTAAAGCTAGTCTGCCAGCTCTTCCACTGCTGAGTACCCCTGCATGACCCTGTACCTTCCACTGATTTGTGCACGGAAATCTCCTATATCCTTTGACTAATAAGCCAAACACACAATGCAGTGGGGAAGAGGTAAAGGTACTTCCATCTCACCAGCTGTCATGTCATAAAAGCTTTAGAGATGTTTTGTACAAATAGTGGCTACACCCCCCATGTGACTATCACCTGTATTGATCCATGGTTGCATATTCAGAACTGATAGATAGTCTACGCATTGTGCTTAGTGGAGAAGTTGGACGGAAAAAAACAACCTTAACAATAGATAAGCCTTGACAAATGCACTTATTGATTAACTGTTACAATCTCTAACTCCTAAACTGTGCCACTCCTATTTCATCAGCCAAAAACAAAAAGTGATGATGAGTTCATCACACAAAAGTCCCTTTGTTGAGAATTGTTGCATGGTTTACGAGCATTTTGGTTTTATCTTGATTTGGATGGTCGCACCATGCAACACCTCAACTAACTAGACTTCAAAGGGTACGCGTAAAGCGTTGGATGACGCGTTAAGCCTAGTAACGATTGAGTATTGACGTAGCCTTTTGGCTAATAGCAGTGTTTAGATAATGTGTGGCAGAGTCCACTAATATATGTTGAGTCTCAACTCATATATTCAACCGTCAGTGTTCAGGCCTCCTAGTTAATGGAACAAGAAATAAATAAGGACCTTTGAGTCCCGAGAATATGTGAAGACGTTGATATTAAAACGCAGATCTACACACGATATTCTAGATAGAATGCGGTGTATTATAAAACGCACTATTGAAAGCGATAATGTTAAATTGTGCGTGGACAGCCAAACTGAGAATAATTGATATAGCCTGTGATTTTATGAAATAGACAAGATGTCTTAATAGAAAATACAAAGCCAACGATTTGGCATAATATGTGACATGATAATGTCAAGACATTTGAACAGAATAGTATTCAACTGAAATATATGAACACAGAAAATTAGACGAAGGTCGACGGTTGATATGACCGCTCAAGGTCAAATAGTTGATAATGCATGAGACTGTGATGTCATTCCTTATTTTGAAATGGGAACCACGTATTTTGTTCATGTTTCCATAATGTGATATGTCTTCAGATAATTAAATGGAAAATGTCGTCTTCAGAAGACTTTGTGTTGATTGCCAAGTTTGATGAGATTCGCTACAAGAAGTTTTCATAGTTTTGACAGTTCGACAATCAAGTGTTATCATTCAACCTATTGAACGAACTAATCTTCATTACATCAATACGAATATAAAATGAAACAAAACGTCACAAACGAATTGAACACAAAAGACGAGAAATAGAAACATTCGTTCACACAAAATCTATGAAAACGTTAACGAACCCAAATGTTACGGCAGCATTTAATAGACACAATCGAAGTCACAAGAAATCCAGAAATTATTACAATATATTTATAAAAGTCCGTACCACCCTTCTCAATTTTCTAGGCCTGCATTCCTCTATTCTGCCGGCTTTCATGTTGAAGTTGTATGCCTATGCTACTGGCTGATTAGGATTCTTCATAAGATGCCAGAATCCACTGTATTCTTTGCTTTCCAATATATCCCCTCATAAAGGGGTCCTATGATTTCCCTCATATCTTCATTTTTTTTTTGGTTTTATTAGCTGCTTTTTTCAGGCATCATATTTCACATAAGATGACTTGTTCATGTTCTTTGCTTCATGTCCAGCTCTTAAACTAACAGCAACATGTTTGTATGAATACTGTATTAGATTGTTATTTCTTCTCAGTGATTTGAATTTTTGCATGCCTCAAAACTGGAATGTGCTGATAGGTCACTTCACTTGCATTCTCATTTTAACCTTTAGCACGCTGCTGTCGAACATAGTCGACCGAGGGTAAGCACGCTGCGGTCGACCACAGTCGACAGCAGCGTGCTACGTTTTTTAGCATTAGAATGTGTGTACACGTGATCTCACCCCCAGATGTTAAGTTTTAAACTTATCTGAGAGAGAGTTAGCTTCCGTCTCCGATCTTTTTAAGTAATGGGTGCATCCGCGTTTATTTTCTGTGAATTTTTTAATCGAAATGAATCGGCATCGAACACGCGGCCATTTTCGCTCTAATTTTATTGGATTCTGACGCCATGCGGTGGGGATGAGATTTTTGTCATTATAAGCGCTAATATCGGTTCTCAGAATATGGTTGATGACAGAGATGGAAACGAAAGTAGAATGTCATTGCTAGTATGTAAAAGTTTAGTGGTTAGGATTAGATTTATCGGAAAGATTTAGGGTTACGGCCGAATGTCACTGCTGACATGGGCGTGTGTTGCTTTGCTACTGATGATGGGTGTAACGAAAAGATCGTCATTTGATTTGTATTGGTCAAATGACTTTCATTGAGATGCAAGAGATAATTTAGATATGGACACTTCGTTTGTTGGTTTTTTTGTTTTTTTTTTTTAATTTTAAAATTAAAAAAAACATTTTTTTTTATTTTTTAAATTTTTTTATCGTTTTTTTCATCTTTCCTTTCCTCTCTTCCTATCACATCTAACATGTACACAAACAAATTTTATATCATCAGATTCACCATTCATTTATTTATATAAATTCCAAAAATTATAGCAATTGACCAAGAAACACAAAAACTATAGTCATTACAAGTCACCCACTATAAAAACGGGGCATTGTGAAAAAGAATGCAGCTGCAGGGGAAGTTTTCTGGAAGAGAATGCAGCGTGCTAAAGGTTAAGTACTGAGGGAGGAGATTGGAGCAATGGTGGAGCTGTCCGTGTGCAATGAAGATAGTCCTTGGAATCAAAACTAAAACCAAATCTCATTTTAATATCTCTGCCTAAACATGTAAACATACTGTTAAGATACCTGAACTCTTGTATATACGATAAATTCAATTTTAATCTGCTCTGTTGTATGTTAGCAATTGATAAAACCACTATAGGTGATACCTCTACACCTCACGGTAGAAGGGGAACGACGAAGTAAGTAAGTACTATAGGTGATTGAGGACTGCCACTGGTATGCCATACCTTCACTAAAAGATAAAGATTGTCCCATAGCAAATGCTGCTATAGGGAAAAGAAGTATTAGAGACTTCACTACACTAGGTCCAGCTTTATGAGACAGGGTGCAGGGTGATCAGTCCCCTTCCTCGCAGCCTTTTTCTTTCCTAACTCATGAGCAGTCATGTCCCCATTTACAGCTGACTAGATTGGAAAGTGACACTTCCAGTTTTGAACCCAGTAACATTGCTGCAAGAGGCAAGTGTTCTAACCTTCCTGCCAATCATCCCTTCGTTAAAAGTGTGAAATCACCTGAAGCAGCATATCTGACACACAAAACTTAGCAACTACTCGACAGTCTCACATAAGGAGCTCACTAGACCAAACTACCTGAAGTGTTCCAGTGCATGATGAAAAAGCAGCCTTCAGCCATTGGCTCTCAATTTCAATTTCTGATGTATTGGACACAGTGGGGTGAAATTCAGGACTGAAAACAAATCCATAACTATTATTACTGTTTTTGTGACATATACTTTCATGAAAAACTGAAAATGAAATCACTCATGATATTACACTAAATAACAGCTGATAAAAGAGATTTTAGGCATGCTCGAATGTCAGTAATTTCATAATATAAACTCATACAGCACAATAAATTACAGCTGTTGTACATGGAACACATTTTTTGAGTGAAATTTAAACCTTAGAAAAAAAACTGTAAATGAAAACCAAAATTATGATGATCACTAGTGTTTCAAATTGTGTCATACAAAAAAGTTCATACCAAAACATAATAAACTGAATGCTCAAGCTAAAACCATAAAACTGTGTGATAATTCTCACATGAATAAAGTTGTCGCAAGTTGTTTACCAAATATGGTTACAGATGAGAAAGATGACCAGTGAACATCTTCCACAACTTCATACACCTTTATTGACAGGGCTGGTAGGTCAGCTACAAACACAATCTGGAAATATAAACAATATGTGACCTTTAAAGAAATGGCTGGTAGGTCAGCCACAACACAATCTAGAGATATAAACAATCTGTGATCTTTAAGGAAATGGCTGGCGGGTCAGCGTCAAACACTACCTGGAAATATAAACAATCTGTGACCTTTACTGATACCGCCATCAGGTCAGCTATAAACACTATTTGGAAATATAAACAATCCATGACTTTTACTGACATAGCTGGTAGGTAATCTACAAACATTATCTGGAAATATAAACCATTCATGACCTTTACTGACACAGCTAGCAAGTCAGCTACAAACACTGTTTGGAAATATAAGCAATGTGTCACAATTGGAAATTTAGCTATTTGCATATATAAAGAATCTGAACTGGTTACAGAATGAATGAATAAAGAGAGGACAGCCAGAGGAGATGGCAGTGAGTACAGTCAACAGGTGAGTATTTTTGATGCAGTTCGTATAGTTTGTATATTAAAAGAAGAAAAAATGAATTGTATAACAAAACATTTCTCCCACAAAAAATAAAACTAATCTGAAATGAAGACATTAAAACTAGATATTGTTTTAAACAACTGTTTTAATACACCTGTTTAAATGCACCTGTTTAAATACCACTGTTTAAATACACCTAATTAAATTGTTACTGTTGTTATGGTTATTGTTGAATAGAATCAACATCAAGGCACTCCGGGCAAACCCATAGTTGCTCAGTCTCCCTCAGTATAAGTCGAAGAGTGTGAATGCTAACTGTTACTGTAGCTCGCTGGTTGTATACACGACGGATGCACCCTCTCATACGTCCATCTCCACTAGCTTTACGTTTGATGCCAAAATCATCAACTGCAGTGACATTCTCTTAAGGCGATCATTAATTGTTCTCAGTATCTCTCCCTTATCCATATTCAGTGGTGCCACTGTGGGTGCTCTTGATGCTAGTCTGTCAGCTCTCTCATGACCAGGATAGTAGATCCACACCAGCTCCTGCAGACTCGAAGCTTCTTTGAATATTTTCCATTCATGCCTTAGCCAACCATTTTGAACCTTTCGAAGCATGGACTGAGAGTCTGACACAATGACTGCCTTTGTTAACGAAGTTTCAGTTAGCCACCTTAAGAATGCAGTAGCTGCCTCTACCTCCATTCTCATGCTGAAAGTTGCTATCTTGTAAGCCGAACTATGTATGGCGACGATTCTGCCCTTTACCCTAGCAGAAAAGCCCCAACCTGATTTCTCACCAATGAATTAAAAAACCCATCTGTATACACAATGGCATCATTATCCCCGGCATGATCACTTATTAGTTGATTAATTTCCAGTTCTGCTTTCCCATTGCCCCAAGTTCTACACTCTCTGCCAAGGCTGATGATGACTTGCTGGTAGTTAATACAGTTCTTATCTGACTTACTCCACTCTTCCCCTTTGAATATATTTTCAACTGGGGTCACCTGCTTGATCTTTGCCTCTGCCATCCATGACATCCCCCTCTTTATTCTTGCTCCCTTAATGTCAGCTATGTTTTCATGCAGGGGGTGCCATTTGTCTGTAGTTATTCACATACAGGATTTTGCTTCGCCATCACATATCTGGATCTAATCGACAGCACTCCAAGCATGTACCTCATTGTCATTTTTTTTTTTTTTTTTTTTTTGCGTTCGCCCGCTAATACTTGAGGCGAAATCTCAGGTTATTATTTTTTATGTCTAACCTGACATTGATTTTACGTGAGTATCCCTTTATTTTCTTGTACAGAGACAGGTGTCCCTCGCCATTCAGGCAAATACTTGCCGATTTCGGAGGTACCCATTGCAGCTGGGTCGGCTCAGGAGCCGCCAGTCCCTGGTCGACGACACTCCTTCAAATGTCCTCGCCAGGTCTCGAGTTAATCCAGTCCAAATCCCGGTCGACGAAAAATCCTCAAATGCCGTCGCCCGGGTTTGATCCTGTATCACCCGGTCGCCAGAGCGGTGTTGTAACCACTACGCTAGCGCGGCTCCCCCTCATTGTCATAATCGGGGTATCTCGTGTACAGCCCAAGACTATACTCATCCCATCATTTTGAATGCGATCAAGTTGCTCACATTGTGTTACTGACAGCATGAGTATTCCTAGCCCATACTCCATGACCAATATGACTAGCTGATAATAAAGAAGAAATAATAATCTCTGCTCCAGATGTGCTGCGGCCAATATTTTCAGGGCTGCCAGACCTGTCCGGCATTTCTGTATGATGTGATCAACAAGGTACATATACGATAGCCCACGACCGAATGTAACTCCAAGGTATTTCAGCTACTCTTGCCTTTCAATTTTCTGTCCATTGAGAGTAATATCTGGAAGGTCTGTTTTCACAATGGAGTTGTTTAAGGAGTACCACATCACAGCCAGTTTTGTAAATGAGTATGTCATCAGTAAAAGTCGTTTTCGTCCCAGCCCAGTTGGCTGAATGGTGGCTACTTTTGTTGCATAGTACTGGTGATAGTGGAGAACCATGGGGTAGTCCTGGACAAATGCGCACTGGGTCTGATGTCCATGTTCCCAAACAAAATGCCACTGATCTCTCAGATAAGGCAGCTGCTATCCATCTTGTTAGCCAAGGGTTAACACCGCAAGCCATTACACAGTTCATTAATGTTACAAAATTCACACTGTCTAGGTGAATTGCTACAGCAACCTTTCTTGTTAACCCCTGGAACCCCTCGTATACATCATAAGCAAACGTTCCAGCGTCACCCCATGTTACTTTCATGGGTCTATAGCTTCAGAGAGTATCAGGTAGCATCTGTGCATTTCCCCTTTTGCTTCTTATGGAGTTTGGAGCTACCACTGCAGCTGAATCTCTTACATTTGCTGAGGGAGACTGAGCACCTATGGGGTTGCCCGGTGCAGTGAGGTCGATTCTGATTAACAATAACAATGAATATCTTGCAGCATTGGTTTCGGTAGCTATTTGTTTGACATGAAGAGGTTGCCAGCCTCAGACACAACCTCATATTAGTTGCATCTTACAACAAACCTGAGGGAGAATAAACGGCCGAAACACTTGATCGACGGGGAGACTTCCAATGATCAGATTGCTTCCTGTTGTATCGCTCTGTATAGAGTTTCCTATCAGCAATAGTCATATTCTTTCTTCACATCCTTAGCTTCTTCTTCTCCTTCTTCCTCGTTGTGTCTGTTTACAGCAAAGCTGCGATATTTGCACCTTTCGGCCGACACATCCAACTTCAGCACAGCATTTTTTTGGGACTGGGTTTGCCTTCCCTCTTCAATCTCTACATATACTGATGGTTCAGCAAAGAATGCAGTTGAAAATGGGCCGGCATCCTCATAAAATTAAAGAATAGAATCCACTCTAAGGCAATTGCCACTGGGCAAATACTGCAATAACTTCAGTGCTGAAGCAGAAGCCCTGAAACAGGCAG
The DNA here is from genome assembly GCA_024509875.1 of Oreohelix idahoensis. NCBI lineage: Eukaryota > Metazoa > Mollusca > Gastropoda > Stylommatophora > Oreohelicidae > Oreohelix > Oreohelix idahoensis. The sequence goes on from JAMPIV010000469.1 coordinate 730,499, forward strand.
CGGAAACTCTTATTGAATGCAAAGCACAGGCAGGAAAACAGATAGTAATCTTTACAGATGCCCTCTCAGTAATAACAGCGCTGAAGAGCCACCATGATAAAGGATTGAAAGATCTGATAATCTCCCTTGAAAGACTGGCCAAATGCTTCAACAAGTGCACAATCCAGTGGATACCAGCCCATTGCAACATACCAGGAAATGAGGAGGGAGACAAACTTGCTAAGGAAGGAGGTGCCTTACAACAAAATGATATAGAGACAACTTATGCAATGGCAAAGACTACTATAAAGACTACATTCAAGTCCAAATGGGAAAGAGAGCACCCGGGCCATTTGAAAAATTATGCATATCATCAACTATTAGGTACCACAAACTACCGCTTCGCCGCGGTCGAAAAATTATGTGACGCGCAAGCGAGGCCCAGTTTGGGCCCTTTTCAACCTCGCTCTTCCTAGTAATTAATTTGCCTTTTCTAAATAAAAATTATATCTTCTGGTTCCTTGATCTTTCTTCTTTCATAATATGTCAATTGTAACTTTCTGCGTGTCATTGAAATTGAGTGAGACAACAAAATAAAACACCATTAAAACCGCTCAAGAGAGCGAAATTCTCTGAAAGGACCCCACCTCATTCAAAGCGTCGGCGCTAGGTCCTCAAAAATGCTACACTCATACGGTTTTCACCAATGAGAAGAGCGGAAACTGAGGTTTACACACATGTAACACAAGTCACAGATTTCTTATAGGAAGATATAGTAAATTCGAAGTGAATGAGAATGTTTGGATTTTAATACACATCTGGGAGGTCTACCTACACTTGTGTTACACCAACCGAGCGAGAAACCATTCTGCTAAAATCTTATCATAGTTTTAAACATAACAGTTATTTGAGGAAAGAGCGAACGAAGTTAAAGTAGAACACCTCCGACCTTTCTCAGCGTGGAAACGCAATGGCGGCTGTTCAAATAGACAATCCCGATAACGATGGGCCGGCTGTACGGGACACAGTACGAAATGACGCAGGCGCTGAATTGAAAGTTTCACCAATGGAAGTCGACCCAATATGTGTTCTGAGTAAGTTTTGAACTTTGTTTTATTTCTATTCATTTCAGACCTATTTTGTTTATTTGCAATATAGAGATGGCAAGTGACGGAGGGGGGATGTATTAGTAGAAGAACAGCCAAATGTGACTGCTCGATTCACACATTTAGACAGAAAGTTTTACATGTTTTAAAGCAATTGGGCCGGGAGGTATTGTTATTAATGTACCTATTGGGTTGTTTTATAGGACCATCACCATTTTCTAAACATTCGATATCACATTTAAGATCTAACAGCGTGTGAAGTCGCTGACCTCATTTCGATAAATCGTTCTTATTCTAGTTATGGATGTCAAAGGTCATGTTTAGAATTTAGCCTGCTAGTGCAACACATTTGTAAACGTTAATAAAATTAAATAAAATTGCCTCTCTCGCTTAATTAACTTTTTTTTTCTCAATATATTCCAGGGGACAATCGTTATGATGCATTGCGAGCATATTTTTCAGTGACGGGAAGAGGCAGACGTCCGGCTCTGCAACCGATTTCTACTGTGACAAACAGACTATTGAAGGACTCGGGGAAAATGCAAAATGGGAGCTAGTACGTCATGTTGTGTAAAGTTTATATCTCATATTGTTTCATCTCATCATTCTCTGATGTTAAAAATCAGTAGGCTCCTATGTAGTTGAAGCTTTCCTAGAAGCCTCTACAGGTTTTGAGTTGATTTTACAATTACAAACATAAAAGACAGAAATGACATAATCCATGTAAAAGAGAGACTTACAATCTACTGTATAATTAATATAATGATTTAAATGGTAAATGCAGTAAAACTAATGCCGCAATAAATACTTAATGATTAACAAAGGGAAGGAAGAAAATGATTTGGCCGACATTTCTTGTATTAATAATAAAATAACACAATCATGCAATTTGTCCTCTTCCCGTCCCTCCCAACCAATTTCTCTCAGGTGACCTCTTGGTTTCTGACTGTGCTACCCGAACAGAATGTGAGTAAAGGACAGCTACAGTACAGGTGCCAGCACAACAAGCCAGGGCCCTGAGAGGAGATGCACTTGAGGACTTTCTGAACACACAATTATCTTTTGATGTAATACCAGAACCACTTACAAAACTTGGTCTAACATTAATATGTAATGTTTCTTTGTTTCTAAAAATCAAATTTTAAGCAGGTTTCAATCAAGAAAACAACCATCAATTTGAATTGTACAACTCAAATTACATAAATATGGAAGTTTTCAGCTCTATAGCTGCAATATTCATGATTTTATGACAACATTTGGAATTTTGTGAGATTTTTCTTCCGAACTGCAAATTTAGCCTTTGATCCATTTTCACATAATGCAGTTTTATAGTATTCAGTATTTCATGTGGCTCAAAAAAATTAAGCATCAAGGATATAATGCTCTCTTTAAGCTCAATAAATCTTATAGCTTTCCTATGTGTAGTTTTTGATTTATGAGTGCATGAAAATGCATATTTGCACTTTGCGAGCACAACAATGAGACTTGAAATTGTATTTTTTGTCAATTTTGATGGACCATAATTCATTTAATTGATCTGTTGTACTTCCCATGTTTCTTTTCTGCAATAAGGTCTTGTATGACTTTGTACAAAAAGCATTATTGACTTGGTAAGTGTTTGTTGACTGTAGTTACGATTGTACAAAGTCGGACAATTTGTTCGGTGCGAAGATGTTTGAAAAATTTTGTAATTCCCCACAATTTTGAAATGCTGTAACTCGGTTGTTTGATGTCCGATTTTTAAAATTTAAAAAGGAAATTTCATGGCTTAAAGAGATCCATTAAGATCTATAAACAAAGACACTGTAAAAACAAAATGAAAAATCACTTTGTGGTACCTACAACTATCCAGGAAAGAACAGGTCATCATTTTTTGGCTACGCACTGGACACAACAGACTGAGATACCATCTATACCACAAATACAAAATTGGTGCAACAGATCTCTGCACCTGCGGTACCAGCCCGATGACAGTTGAACACCTGCTGCAGTACTGCCCAACCTACAGTAATGAACGGAGTAGCATATGGCAACAATCCACTTCTGTCAACGAAAAACTGTTTGGAGATGTCGGGAACCTTGAGTTGACTACTGCCTTTATTAGAGTCATAAATGTGGAAGTCTGAAGGCGAACGAGGAAGAAGAATATTCTTTCTTTGCATCCTTAGCTTCTTCTTCCTCGTTGTGTCCGTTTACAGCAAAGCTGCGATATTTGCGCCTTTCGGCCGACACATCCAACTTCAGCACGGCATTTTTTGGGACTGGGTTTTCCTTCCCTCTTCGATCCCTACTCTCTCAGTCAGACTGCAGCGATGCAGCCTGTTTCCAGGACCACCACTTGGAGGTGGAGTAGGGTCTTGATCAGCTCTGGTTCGCTGACTCTGACGCAAGCAGTCAAGCTATGGGTTGCTGACTGCATTCATCACTTTTGCTGCGTCTTCGGTCCCACATCCTTAGTGACCCCCCAGGAACTAAATAGTGTATGCAACATATATCATATAAAATACATGCACCACATAATACACAGAGCATATGCAACATATACCATACAACATACTTGCATCATATAATACATACATCATAAATACCAGAGACAGGTCGCATCCCTCGCCCAAACACTTGGTTTATTTGACTAGGTACAAAATATCCGTCTTTTGTTCTCACAACAGACGGGGTAGTTGTCCGAACAGTGATGGCCGATGTCCATGGAATGGTAAGAGGATTTGTAACAATCACAAACCTGAAGAATTCACCAGAAAAATCACGGTTAAATCAGCAGCAACACAAGGAAAAAGTAAATCAGATTGAACACCGCAAGAGAAAATGCTGCAACTATCAACATGAAACAGACACATAAAAATAAACGAGATGGTCTGAATGAAAACCAATCACCCATAATTATGTGCCCTTCATGTGTGTGTGTGTGTGAGAGAGAGAGAGAGAGAGAGAGAGAGAGAGAGAGAGAGAGAGAGAGAGAGAGAGAGAGAGAGAGAGAGAGAGAGAGATTGACATAAGGAGTCATCATCATCATTCACCCCCCACTTTTTTTCATGACAGTAGGAAAGTAAGGTTTAAATTCCCTTTTGCAAAAGCCACTACATTGTGGGAGAAGGTGGATAAATGTGTGAAAAAAGTGGTCAGTGGAACATTTGGCCCCAAAGACTTCTTTTACTTACTTACTTAGTCGTTCCTCTTCTACCGTGAGGTGTAGAGGTTTGGAAGAGAGAGCGCCAGACTATCCTATTGGCTGTCTTCTTCCTGGCCTGGTTCCATTTTAGTCCTCGGTCCTTCAAAGATTGTCTAATATTGTCCTCCCAGCGGACTCTGGGTCGTCCTGGAGGTCTGGATCCCTGGCTCTTTGTTTCCCATGCTTGTCGTGGTAGCCGATCTTCTCCCATTCTGCAGACATGGCCAAACCATCTTAGTTGGGACTGTTCTATTTGGGTCTGCAGCGGGTGGGATTTTAGGCCTTGACGTATCGTCTGGTTGCGGACCATGTCTCTTCTTGTTACTTCAACCACCTTCTTCAGATACCTCATTTCTGAGGTTTGAATCTGGCTTTTGTGGGTTGTAGTCATTGCCCATGACTCGCATCCATATGTCAAGACTGGGACATAGGTGGAGCGGTATACAGCCATCTTCGTTTTCTTACCAACCTCTTTCTTGCTGAGGAATCCTCGATTTATGGCCTGATAAAGTCTCCCAGCCGCTGCTTTTCGAGTGGCCAACTCTTCTTTGATGCCCCCCTTTCGGTCTATAATAGCTCCGAGATATTTAAAGTGGTGACTTCTTTTACAGTGATTTATTTATTTTCAGGCTTCAAGCACTCGAACAAAAGGTCAACACTTATGGCAGCTGATTAAACAAAACAAAACAAATAAGATACATCATCATTTATCATACAGTGATATATTTATTTCCTGGTTTCAAGCACTCGGACAAAAGGTCAACACTTATGGCAGCTGATTAAACAAAACAAAACAAATAAGACACACCTTCATTTATCATATCCTTTTCACTCCTAATACAGCTTGGAGCTGGACCACTACAACTGGTCCCCCTCACAGGAAGCCAGCACAAAGCATCCACATGCTAAGTGGTTTCTGTAGCAATTTGTTTGACATGATGAGGTTGCCATCCCAAAGCACAATCTCATACTAGTCACCTTTTATGACAGGCCTGAGGGTGCAGTAGTTCTATTCTTTCTTTGTCTCATAAGAGACACCCCCCCCAAACCACCCCCCCCCCACCCCCCCACCCCCCCCCCCCCCCAATGTATCCCCAACTTACCAAGTGTGGTTAAAGTGACTGACTGTTAACACTGGAGGAGAGGCAGGAGAAGGCCACTCTTCTGCCATATAAACAGGACTCTGCGACACATTTGCACGTTTTTCATGATCCCACATCACGTTGTTCAACATCAGCAATGCAAGAACTGCATTCAGTCTGGCAAAGACATTCTGCAGTCTAAAGAAATCAATGAGAGCATTTCTCAACAGCATTCTGTGAACTGAGTTCAAATCTGTCAACACAATTACAGGAACTCAAAAATTTAGTAGAGTATATGTGATTACTTAAGTTACTAAACATGCAAACAATAGTTACTTTGTGTGTTCATGGACTTTTATCCTTACTATGACCTCGAAACCCTCGAATCGGTCGGTTGGATCGGAGGGTTGATCAGTGAGTTAACAATTCACTATCGTAAAACAAGCTATTGTTACCGAAACAGAACCAGGCTCGACAGACGAATGCTGTTTAATTAAAGGTTAACATACGGATGTGAGAGTTGGAAAATAACAAAATTCAGCTGATTCGAGAACAAATGTCCTTAGAAAACTTGAACATCATGTTAAGACAAATAAGACGACTCTAGGCAGAAATATGTCCTCCGTTTAAACAATGGTCCTACGAATGGCAAAACAAACAGAATTTTTGAGGGTAAGAGGAAAAATGTTAAGACCAAAAGAAAACAGTGAAGCAAACATTGATGACGTTGAGAATAAAATCCACCAAAACAATGGAGAACATAGTTTCTACTTATTTTTTAGAACATTAAATTGGATAAACTCTGATTATCACAAAGAGAATGGAAAACTCAAATTCAGAGTTTGATGTTGATCGAAGAGTTGGAAAAATTCAAATCACTAAATCGATTTCTAAACCTACAGCTCTACTATTCTTTTACATATACAAATTTTTAAGAAACCTGACTATATAAGAAAAAGAACAGAAATTTAGCCACAGCATGTTTTCAATTTAGTAGTTAATGTGTTAAACCAGTGAGCTTCTAAATAATTTTCATTGGCTGCATTTATGCACAAGAAATACTCAATATAAACGTCAATCTTTACTTTTCTTATGAGTATGCTCTGACGGTTATATGAAACTCTCAGTATCATCTGTTACAAGATGAGGATTTGCAAAATGAAATATGAATTAGGCAAAAAGTCAAAATAAATTATTGCATAAAAGCATTTGTCAATCTGCATTTTTCAAAATACTACCTTTTAACATCTACTTGTAGTATAATCACCACTTGCAAACAAAATAGTTTGAATGACGTGGTTGGGAACATACATTTTACCATAGTCTGCCATGACAAATTTCTTGCTGGTCCCAGTAATTGCATCATGGTGCTGAAACAGCCCTAGAGCCCTGCGTGCTTCCACAATAATACTAGAGTGTTCTGTGTTGTATTCACTGGCTAACTTCAGTGACTGTGCAACTGTCAGCGTGAACAATATTTCTGTGATCCTGGGGCAGGGAAAGGAAAGTAAAAAAAAAAACTGTTAAAAAATGTATACATAACTAATCCATCATCATCATATTCTTTCTCACTCCTTTTTGAGGGAGCAGTAGTGCTATTCTTTCCTTTTCTCGTCAGAGACCCCTGGAAACTACATCATCATCATCATCATCATCAGCTGCCATCTCCACAACGAAGGTTGGCTGCAATGGATCTCCAATGTTTGGGATGGAACTACATTTATGGTACTACAGTATATATACTACAGTATGAGAACTACATATATGGCACTACAGTATATATACTACAGTATGAGAACTACATTTATGGTACTACAGTATATATACTACAGTATGAGAACTACATTTATGGTACTACAGTATATATACTACAGTATGAGAACTACATTTATGGTACTACAGTATATATACTACAGTATGAGAACTACATTTATGGCACTACAGTATATATACTACAGTATGAGAACTACATTTATGGTACTACCGTATATATACTACAGTATGAGAACTTCATTTATGGTACTACAGTATATATATACTACAGTATGAAAACTACATTTATGGTACTACAGTATATATATATATATATATATATTACAGTATGAGAACTACTTATATGGTACTACAGTATATATACTACAGTATGAGAACTACATTTATGGTACTACAGTATTTATACTACAGTATGAGAACTACATTTATGGCACTACAGTATATATACTACAGTATGAGAACTACATATATGGCACTACAGTATATATATTACAGTATGAGAACTACATATATGGCACTACAGTATATATACTACAGTATGAGAACCACATATATGGCACTACAGTATATATACTACAGTATGAGAAACACATATATGGTACTACAGTATATATACTACAGTATGAGAACTACATTTATGTCACTACAGTATATATATACTACAGTATGAGAACTACATTTATGGCACTACAGTATATATACTACAGTATGAGAACTACATTTATGGTACTACAGTATATATACTATAGTATGAGAACTACATTTATGGTACTACAGTATATATACTACAGTATGAGAACTACATATATGGTACTACAGTATATATACTACAGTATGAGAACTACATTTATGATACTACAGTATATATATACTACAGTATGAGAACTACATTTATGGTACTACAGTATTTATACTACAGTATGAGAACTACATTTATGGCACTACAGTATATATACTACAGTATGAGAACTACATATATGGCACTACAGTATATATACTACAGTATGAAAACCACATATATGGCACTACAGTATATATACTACAGTATGAGAACCACATTTATGGTACTACAGTATATATACTACAGTATGAGAACTACATTTATGGCACTACAGTATATATACTACAGTATGAGAACTACATTTATGGTACTACAGTATATATACTACAGTATGAGAACTACATTTATGGTACTACAGTATATATACTACAGTATGAGAACTACATTTATGGCACTACAGTATATATACTACAGTATGAGAACTACATTTATGGTACTACCGTATATATACTACAGTATGAGAACTTCATTTATGGTACTACAGTATATATATACTACAGTATGAAAACTACATTTATGGTACTACAGTATATATATATATATTACAGTATGAGAACTACTTATATGGTACTACAGTATATATACTACAGTATGAGAACTACATTTATGGTACTACAGTATTTATACTACAGTATGAGAACTACATTTATGGCACTACAGTATATATACTACAGTATGAGAACTACATATATGGCACTACAGTATATATATTACAGTATGAGAACTACATATATGGCACTACAGTATATATACTACAGTATGAGAACCACATATATGGCACTACAGTATATATACTACAGTATGAGAAACACATATATGGTACTACAGTATATATACTACAGTATGAGAACTACATTTATGTCACTACAGTATATATACTACAGTATGAGAACTACATTTATGGCACTACAGTATATATACTACAGTATGAGAACTACATTTATGGTACTACAGTATATATACTATAGTATGAGAACTACATTTATGGTACTACAGTATATATACTACAGTATGAGAACTACATATATGGTACTACAGTATATATACTACAGTATGAGAACTACATTTATGATACTACAGTATATATATACTACAGTATGAGAACTACATTTATGGTACTACAGTATTTATACTACAGTATGAGAACTACATATATGGCACTACAGTATATATACTACAGTATGAGAACCACATATATGGCACTACAGTATATATACTACAGTATGAGAACCACATTTATGGTACTACAGTATATATACTACAGTATGAGAACTACATTTATGGCACTACAGTATATATACTACAGTATGAGAACTACATTTATGGTACTACAGTATATATACTACAGTATGAGAACTACATATATGGTACTACAGTATGAGAACTACATTTATGGTACTACCGTATATATATACTACAGTATGAGAACTACATTTATGGTACTACAGTATTTATACTACAGTATGAGAACTACATTTATGGCACTACAGTATATATACTACAGTATGAGAACTACATATATGGCACTACAGTATATATACTACAGTATGAGAACTACATATATGGCACTACAGTATATATACTACAGTATGAGAACTACATATATGGTACTACAGTATATATATACTACAGTATGAGAACTACATATATGGCACTACAGTATATATACTACAGTATGAGAACTACATTTATGGTACTACAGTATATATATACTACAGTATGAGAACTACATTTATTGTACTACAGTATATATACTACAGTATGAGAACTACATATATGGCACTACAGTATATATACTACAGTATGAGAACCACATATATGGTACTACAGTATATATACTACAGTATGAGAACTACATTTATGGTACTACAGTATATATATATATATATATATATATATATATATATATATATATATATATATATATATATATATATATATATATATATATATATATATATATATATATATATATATATATATATATATATATATATATATATATATATATATATATATATATATATATATATATATATATATATATATATATATACTACAGTATGAGAACTACATTTATGGTACTACAGTATTTATACTACAGTATGAGAACTACATTTATGGCACTACAGTATATATACTACAGTATGAGAACTACATATATTGCACTACAGTATATATATACTACAGTATGAGAACTACATATATGGCACTACAGTATATATACTACAGTATGAGAACTACATATAGCTATTCAATATGAGTAAAATGCCACTGCTCCCTCAGGCATGTCATACAAGGTGACAAACATGAGGTTGTGCATGAGGCTGGCAACCTCATCATGTACAAAAACCCACCACTGCAAGAGCATGTAAATGCTGGTACAGGCTTCCTGCAAGGGAACCAGTAGCAGTGGTGGTTCCATACAATATATGGAGCAGAAAAGAAAATGGTGATGTTGATGAAAATGCTATCACATTTTGTGTTGACACAGTTCATGTGCCAGGACTGAGCATACATTTTAAAAGCTCCAAGAATATAACTGCAGTATAATTACATAAAACATACTCAGGTCCCATTATGGAAAAAAATGTTCTTTATATGAATCTTCACTTATCCACACACAAATAATTTGTATCGTGAAATTGGGACTGAGGACGCAGCAAAAATGATGAATGCAGTCAGTGACCCACAGCTTGATGGTTTGCGTCAGGGTCAGCGAACCAGAGCTGACCAAGACCCTACTCCACCTCCGAGTGGTGGTCCTGAAAACAGACTGCATCACTGCAGTCTGGCTGAGGAAGTAGGGATCAAAAAGGGAAGGCAAACCCAGTCCCAAAAAATGCCGTGCGGAAGTCGGATGTGTCAGCAGAAAGGCGCAAATATCGCAGCTTCGCTGTAAATGGACACAACACAACCAACGTCCTTTTCAGGACGAACGAAGAAGAAGAAGCATCCTGAAATTTGCTACATCTTTTCAGTTCACAAGCGGATACAAAAACACACAGCAAAGTTCTTAACACGTCTCCTCCTGCTGCAGCAGCTCTTCATTCCACACAACCTTCTTCAACAAGACTGACTTCTTGTTCAATGTGTAACTTGTTTGGTTTAGGGAACAGTACAATATAATATATTATTTTATTAGGTCAAGGTGACGCAGCGGAATTTTCCCAATAGCAGTGGATATTGTGCTGTGCATACATAGAAACATGGTCTTCACAAAGCACTTGACAGCCTTTTGTTTATTCTTTATAAAGTTATGTATATTTATATAACTTCAAGAATGCTTTTTTAAAAGATAAATACATTGCTCAAAGAACACATAGAGAAGGGAACTAGAGACAGACAATGATGGGGATGAAGAACACATAGAAAGACCTTGAGCTGATGGCACGGGACAAGAAGATAAGTTTGTTAAAGGCCTATGCTCCTTGGGGAGCTGAAAGGTGAAATAGGAAGAAATACACTGCAAATCTATCTTAACAAGGGTCATTTTTTTGTTCTGTCTTTTACATCATCAATCAGTTTGTTTCCTGTGTCCATCCTCCATTCACTTTTTGTTGCATTTCCAAGAACTGACTTATTTCTAGCGCTTGCCTAAACTTTTTTTCAGGGCTGCCGTAAAGATGCATGTCTTGTATGTGAATAAGGGACCCAAAGATGCAGCAATAGAGAATGCAGTCAGCGACCCATAGCTTGACTGCTTGCATCAGGGTCAGCGAACCAGAGCTGACCAAGACCCTACTCCACCTCCACGTGGTGGTCCTGGAAACAGGCTGCAGCAGTGCAGTCTGGCTGAGCGAGTAGGGATTGCAGAGGGAAGGCAAACCCGGTCCCAAAAAATGCTGTGCTGAAGTCGGATGTGTCGACCGAAAGGTGCAGATATCACAGCTCCGGCGTAAACAGACACAACGCAACCAACGTCCTTTTCAGGATGAACGAGGAAGAAGAAGAAGTATGTGAATAAAGAGATGGTTATATCAAGACACTGTACAGCCTAGAACAAATAACGATTGCCTATTGCAGATTAAGAAGAGCCCTGGTAGCACAGTGGTTAGTACGCTGGCTTCGGAGCTGTGGCCCATGGTTCAATCCCCAGTTGATGTGGGATTTTTTAGACCGCAAACGGCTCCGGGGTCAACCCTGCCTTATGAATTGGGTACCAGAGCAACTCTGGGAAGGTTAAAGGTGGCCGGGGTGATGCTGACCACATCACCCCTAGTGTGCAGATGGTCAAGAAAATATGGACCAATCACCATATTTCCTCAATATATGCCTCAATGAGCATGTAACGGGATCCTTTACCTTTATCTATTACAGATTGACACTGCAATCGATGAATCAACATGACTCAGATTACTAGAATTCTGCACCATGAGTAAAACTAGCACAGAGATGGACTATGAGAGGATAGGTCAGGCACATATATAACCAACATGCTACAGGAACAATCAGCATTCATAACCTTCAACATTTACTCACAGACTCAGCCCCTATCAGTTTGCCTAGAGTGCAATGATGTAGATTCTGATCTACAAATAACAGCCTAAGTTTAGGTAAAGAAACAACATTTATAACCAACCTTAATTTCGCTTGCAGAACTCTGGCCATATGTTTATACAATGGCCGGACAGAATAATACCCCGTCCAGTACTGATCATCTCGGTCATTGTAAGGGAAAAAATCACCCGTTAAGGTCGGGAAGATCAGCTTGGACTTTTTACTATCCTCTTCAAGTGCATTGAAATAATCTGACAGAGTTCCAAATTCAACCTGGAAATATTAAATAACTGTATCCAGCAAGGACAAAAAGAATGTGGACTCGCCATTACTGCATGACTGTTGACACTAAATACACAATCATTATACACTGGTGGATCTAGGAATTGTTCAAGGGAGGAGCGATATATCAGAATGATAAGCATCCCCCCCCATTTACACATACTTTTAGACAATTGAAAAATAAAGAATTTTGAAAAAATGTGACAACTTGAGTTTTATCTACATTAACTCAAAAATATTAATTTGTATTATTTTTTTAAATATAACAATGTATAACATAATTACATAAAAGTAAGGTACAACTACAAAAAGTGATAAAAATTCATACATATTTTATATTATAGCATAACATTTTTTTATTTGGTATTGGCTGCCCGATACAGAAACTTTCTGCCTTTTGTCACAAAGTCCTCCGTTTTTGCGGCTTGAGTGAAGTTGCCTGCCTGGCGCTGCCTTCTGTCATTTTATTTTATGGCAGTTCCCGTTATTGTCTTTCATTGTCCCGCCACATAGAATTACTCGCAAACTACGTTTGTAACCTTTAGGGTATTTACCATCGTCCAGTACCAGACATGTTTTAATTCGTTCGTCGTCCAATTAAATGACTGCTTACATTTAAGTCTCTAATGGGGGGGGGGGGATGAATACTGAAGCGGTTGATATGAAATAAAAGTTTTCAAAGTCCCAAGGGAGGGGCAATCACCCCGTCGCCAACCCCTTGGATCTGCCAATGAATCACTATCATAATTCTCTTTAATTGCTTCTTAAAGGAGCATGTGGTCACCACTGCGGCTGGCTTCACTCACAACAAGCCTACTACACAGCTCTTCTTGTGTTCTTACAGTAGTGGCTTCTACAGGAATTTGTTTGACATGATGAAGTTGCCAAATCAATGCAACATCTCACATTAGTCATCTATTACGGCACATCTGTGGCAGCAGTGGCTCTGTTTGTTCTTCATGTCCTAGCAAACAAACCACACAGGGTGCTGACTGCAACACTGCTCACTAATGTCCTACACCAGGTGTGAAAATGCAGGAATATTTTCTGTGCAGCAGGAAAACTTACTTATCCTTCCCAACATGGTAAACTCAGACATCCAGGAAGAAAGTAACTCAAGAATAGTGGGAAAAAAAAATCAAATCAAATTACATGACAGCTTGCTCATTTAACAAAAAAAAAAAAAAAAAAAAAGATAAAGGTGCCCTCATAGCAGATACTGCCTTTGGGGAGTGAAATGTTACAGGCTTCAGTATACTAGGCCCAGCACTGAGAGATGAGGTGATCAGTTCCTTTCCTTGCTGTCTTTTCCCTCCCTAACTCAAGAGCAGAGTCAGGTACCTATTTACAGCTGGGTAGACTGGAGCTGGGCACCACCATTTTCTGAACCCAGCACCTTTGCCGCAAGAGCCCTGCAGTCAACCACTCTGCCAATCAAACACACAGCTTGCTCGTACCCCACAATAAAAATTCACCAGGGTAAAAATTCACCGCATGAAATTGACAGAAATAAAAGCTGGAAAGATGACCTATTTCACATTAACTGAACCTTAATATTCATATCCTTGTCTTTGTTCATGTAGTCCATAAGCCTGCCCAGGTTGCCAAACTGCTGAGTCCATTCTTCGCTGGAGCTGTAACGGAAGTCATCACCATGGGGCACAAGGAGGATGTTACTGCGGTACAGCTGAGCTTTCTTCTGAAATTGCTCCCAGAGAGCCCATGCCCTGTGGTATTTAAATGACTTTCACTGAAATGAATGAATCCAGACATTTACTCTAAACTCTGTAAAATTTGCCAACAATTCAGACCTCTCTACAATCTATCAACTCTATCTAGAGCAGTGGTTCTCAACCTGTGGTCCATGGCGCATTATCAGGTGGTCCGCGGCTGCGTTATCGATTGGGTATTTAGTGCTTTGATTTTGCTCTGATCCTCCCTACACTTTTAGTGCTATATAAACAAAACACAGAAACCATTTGCAAGTAGAACCAGCTTTGAGACTGTCTTTAACTTCTATGAAGCCTAATATTGAAAATCTAGTGAATGAAATGCAAGCACAAGGCCTTCATTGAATATTTTGTAATTTAATTTTAAGCATTGAATTGTATGAATACATAGTATTTAACCAATATGTATGTAACCAATAAATTGTATGTATAATTTATTTTTCATTACTATTACCTCACAACTTCCTTGTCATCTGGCAACTAATTAACAACTTGTGTTACTGAATAACCTATTCATCTATTGAATAAATACAGTTAAGTGTTTATGGCACTGCGATTTTACATATAAGCTGGTGGTCCGCAACTTATATGCAGTTAGAAAAGTGGTCCTTAGATGTAAAAAGGTTGGAAACCACTGATCTAGAGCATCAAATATCTTCAATCTCTACAATACGGAGGTAAAAAGCACAACTGTTAGATTTAAAAAGAAAATGTAATACACTTTTAAAGAAAGCAGTTAGAAGGGTGGAGGAGATAGAGGTTTTACTGTTACAGCTGAGAGGTGTTTGCCAAAACCTCCAGCTCCATGACAGGAGCAGGCTGGCAGCATGGCCGTCTCCAACCCAGATGAAGGATGAACTGTACGGTGACGAGAGAAGCCTGAGACGAACTGCCAGCTTTATAAGAGAGATAGATGTGATTATTTGAGATCGAACGATGACGTAGAAGAAGAGGTGTTTATAGGACAGACTAATCCATCTGCACTCAGTTGACCATTTTAGTTTGTGCTAGCCCTCCTAATTTTAGTATCTAACTCACATCATCCCCCCTGCAGACCCAAGTAGAACAGTGCCAACTAAGATGGTTTGGCCATGTCTGCAGAATGGGAGAAGATCGGCTACCACGACAAGCATGGGAAACAAAGAAACCAGGGATCCAGACCCCCAGGACGACCCAGAGTCTGTTAGGAGGACAACATTAGACAATCTTTGAAGGACCGAGGACTAGAATGGAACCAGGCCAGGAGGAAGACAGCCGATAGGATAGTCTGGCGCTCTCTCTTCCAAACCTCTACACCTCACCGTAGAAGGCGAACGACTAAGTAAGTAATTCACATCATCAAGTAATATCATAGCAGCAATTGAATATCCTAAATTCTTTATGCACATTAACATTACTTAAAACAAATAGATAACACAAGTGATTCAGACCTCTCATTTACCTTTTTTTTTAAATGTTTAGTTTTATCATTTGCATTACACGGATGCTAAACAACAAAAGTCAGTGTCTTTAAAAATGTTTTCCATGCTCGCAATTTTCTTTGCTACTAAAATATGTAACTTACAATTTTCTGATGTTGCTGTCATCTACTGTAATCTTTGGAACCGTCTTTGTACCCAGGAAACATTTATCAGAAGAGAAGTCAAACTGGCAGCAAACGTGGGGGTCAGGTCCACAAGAATAGTGTATGGCGTAGAGAAGAAATGGCATCATATGACAGAGAATACCAGTTTTACCATCAGAATCTGTTAGAAAAATTATAGAAGTACAAGAAACTAGAAAATAAACATATTTAGGCTCATGTCAGCATTTCTTGAGCAACTTGTTTTCTAGCCCATATCACAAGAAAAAGTTTGTTAACACATGCTATGTCTCAATTCATCAAACCTCGTCATGTCCACTCTTTTTTTAAAAAAATAAGATGACCTCATAAAAAGGAAATTAAAAAAAAAGGGCTTAAGTCTGGCAACTATGAGAGTCAGATTCTTGGATATCACTCACCCCCCCCCCCCCAAAAAAAAAACCTCTGCAAACTGACAGAAAGATACCAAGGTGCACCTACATCATGTTTAGCATCATCCAGATAGGCCTGGCACATCACAGGGGTCACACCAAGCCTATAATATGGCACCACCCTAATGTATAAATTCAACAGTATCCTATTTCATCTATCAACAGCATCCACTTTCATCTATGTTCTGGTTATCTACAACCAAATATATGGATTTTGTTTGTATATCAATCATCCTGTATTTTGAATTCTAGTTTGCCACATAAGGTCCAGCTTTCACATCAATATCATGAAATATATTAAACAAATGTGGTTGTTGTTTTGATATACTGAGCAACAATATAATAAATTATTGATTTAACCACCCCATGCTTGTCTCCACGTAAATTCCAGGCTCTGCTGCTTTGCAAAATGCCTTTTAATACCAAAGTGTGCCCTCTGTATAACCATCTTGTCAATGCCCGCTTGTTTCAAGAGGTAGGCCATGGTTGGTGAATGGCCAAATGGGTCTATTGACCATGATGTGTTTGGCACAATTCCTATGAAGAAAAAAAAGAGAAAACCTTTACAGAAAATGTGTCACCCCTTCCCTGAAAAAGAAACATAGTAATTTCACAAAAAAAAAAAAAAGAGGTTTAAAAATGGGTTCTTTGTTATATTTTTCTCTTTTTTTAGGTGTTCGCAACGTGTCCTCATAGTGCTCCTTTCAACCATTTACTATATGCATGGAGCTGTTGGTTATATCAGTATACTTATATTGTGCAATATATTCCTTGTTACATGCTTATTCTTAAAAAAGATAGATAACTGAAAAAGAAGAACTGAAAACAAACTGATTATGTCCCATTTTAAATGTCCTAATAAAAGGCCAATGTACAATTTTGTTATAACAAATTACAACAAACAACCTACATACATTCAGAGTCGAGGGTGGGAGAAGAGAGAGAAATGAAGATGGTGATGAAGACGTCACCTCACAGCACTAACACTGTGATGGTGACCTGAATTCCTATAAGAATCAATGTGAGCAGATACCTAGATTATCATGAACCCAAAGATGTCCTTCAATCAGCTGGTCCAACATGGAGCTGTAATGGGCCACCGCTTCATCAGTCATCACCCACCCACCTGTAACTATTTCCAGCTGGCTCTTGTCTATCAACCTGGAGACAGACAAACTAACTGTACACGTCCTATCTTTCACTCTGAGAAATAAACTGACAACAAACATTCCTTTATCAAACTGAACTACAATCATGAATGGTCGAAGACATGAGCAAAGGCTTTTATATATTAGCTCTTTAAAAATGTGTATAAATTATTTTCTGTCGTCCCTGCTAATTTATATATTTAATTACAATTTACACAGCAAGAGGGAATAATGGAAAAACAATGACATGGGGTAATTACAATTTACATAACAAGAGGGAATAATGGAAAAACAATGACATGGGGTAATTACAATTTACACAGCAAGAGGGAATAATAGGAAAAACAATGACATGCATAAAAGAAAGAGTAAAGTACTGGAGAAGCAGATTAAAACTGTCCAAAAATAACCATGCTGTTTGCAACATAGATATGGGAGGGGTAAAGGTAAAGGATCCCGTTACACATCCACTGAGGTATATTAGGAATATGGTGTTAGGCCCATATTTTCTTGACCCTTGGCACACTAGGGGTGATGTGGTCAGCATCATGCCGGCCACCTTAACCTTCCCAGAGTTGCTCTGGTACCCAATTTGTGAGGCTGGGTCGATCCCTGAGCCGTCTGCGATCTAAAATATCCCACCTCAACTGGGGATTGAAAACATAGATATAGAATCATTTAATCATGTGTAATGCCACAAAACCCCGTGCAGTTTCAGGAGCTTTCCGAGGAGATGAAGAAAGAACAGAACTGCTCCCACAGGCATGTTGTAAGAAGCGACCTCATCATGTAAAACAAATTGCTACAAAACCCACAGCTGTAAGATCACAGTAATGCTTTGATACAGGCTACCCACAAAGGGGGACCAGCTGCAGTGGTGGCTACATGCTCTATAAGGAATGAACAGGAAAAAGAAAAAAGAATGTCACAATGCATAGAAAATCCTGACTCTCCAGACCTCAATCCTTGATATTCTCCATCAATCCTGTTGTTGACTGCCTCCCTGCCATAAGGTCAAATTGTCCATTGCCTCTTTTTCCTGTCTTTCACTTCTTCTCTTACATTTAATTTTCTTGTTGTCATATCATTGCAAGCCTAATGAATACTGACTGCCTCCATTATATCTTTCTTCTTATATTTCTTTGTTCCTTCACTTTTCACAAGCATTCCTTGGTTTTTATTATATGTTTAACGTGGTTGACTTGCGAAAAAAACCACATTTAAAAATTTAAAAAGACAGGAACATTCACACAATAACTTTTTTAAAATTACAATTTCATGATATACAAGGGGCTTGACATAAGTCTTGGGCCTGACCATGAAGGACATGTCACAGACAGCTGAAATTTTGTATAGTGTTTATTCCTTTTCAATATAGCCACCGTCTGAATTGACACACTTCTGCCATCTCTGCTTGACCTTGAAAAGACCTTGGGAGTAAAACACCCTATTTTTAAAACTAAACCAGTCATCACATGCCAGTATAACTTCTTCATCGCTGTCAAAATGATTTCCTTTTAGCTGTTTTTTAAGATTTGGGAATAGAAAAAAGTCTGATGGAGCCAAATCTGGAGAATATGGTGGGTGTGGAAGAATTTCAATATTCAAATCGTTGGCTGCTAGCTGCACAAGCCGTGCTTTGTGAGAGGGCGCGTTGTCTTGAAGCAAAGGAAGATTTTGAGTGCGTGTTATCCCTCGTTTCCTGGTCACAACCTTTCTTAGTTTGGTGAGAAGATCTGCATAGTACTGTCCATTAACTGTGTTGCCACGAGGCAGATAATCTTTCAAAAGGACACCTTTGGCGTCCCAAAAAACAGTCAGCATCACTTTTCCTGCAGATTTCTGCGCTCTCGGCTTGACAGGTGTTGGGGAGCCTGGGGTTTTCCATTGCATGTTGGCAATTTTGGATTCGGTGTCATAATGGTGTACCCAAGTCTCATCTACAGTCACTATGGTCTCCAAAAAGTTTTTTGACTGACACTTTTTGAGCAACTGTTGACAGCAATTTACCCTCGTTTGCTTCTGTTCACGTGTCAACAGTCGCAGAACCCAGCATGCACACACTTTTCTCATGTTCAGTCTTTTGTGTAAAATTCTATAAACTGTTCTTTCATTCAGTTTTACTCTACTAGCTATCTCCACATTTGTCATTTTTCAATCCTGGTCAATGATTTTCTTCATTCTTGTTGCATTTTCATCGTTGCACTCTGAGGCTGGTCTACCAGATCTTGGCAGATCAGCAACATTTGAGCGGCCGCACTTAAACTGTTGACACCAGTTTTTTTACTGAAGTATATGAAGGACAAGAATCACGAAACACTGGTTCCATCTCCCTGTGTATTTCTGTAGGTGTTTTTCCCTGAAACATCAGAAATTTTATCACAGCTCTGGCCTCCTTCTTTTCCATTGTTTTGTCAAATCTTTGGAGCAGCAGATCCGGTCTATAGGGTACATTGCGCCGTGCACCGTAGCGGGAAAACCCATTGAAGAAACAAACGCGTACTTCACACATTCAGTGCAAATATGATGAACTTTAAATGTGCTGCGTTTCATCTTCCTCGTGTGACTCCTTCATGGTCAGGCCCAAGACTTATGTCAAGCCCCTTGTATAAGAGTAATCTGATAATTGTGCAAAGTCAGACTGAGAAAACAAATTTGGAAAATTTTAGATTAATTCCTTGAAAATCAAAACATTTATCACTAGCCATTTAACAAAGATGAATCTCACTTCTTCCAAATACACACATCAGACTTAAACATTGCTTATTTCTATTAAACTTATCCATACTTTTTCAGCTGTTCCCTGTAACTTCCAGCAGAACTAAACCACTTCTCCAAGTTTGAAATCTCTGGCCATATGAATTTCCATGTGGGATTATTTCCAAGATATTTAAGCATATGGTCAAACGTATGCCTTGTGTAGCTGTGAAAGTAGCCTTCAAATGTATCCCTCCATCCTACAAAAGATGAGAGGTGAAAATAAGTGAACTGTGATATTTTAAACTAACTAAAACTGAAATCAGTTATTTTTCTTCTTCTTTGTACACTCTCAGATGTCCACTTGAATGTTTTCAAAGAAAGCAGTAGTCAGTTTGTGGCTATTTGAATCTCCATAGAGCTTTTCCATGAATGGTACTGGTGTCGGCCATATGCACTTTCTCTGTTCTGCATATGTTGGGCAACTCTGAAGCAAATGCTCAGCAGTCATTTTATCAGTGCCCCATTTACACTGATTGGTAGTTCCTATCTTTAGCTTGTTGAATAGATGGTATCTCAACCTGTTGTGGCCAATCTGAAGATTATCACTTGTTCTCTTCTGTTGAGTTGGTAGTATGCATCATTTTGTGTGTGACCTGGATGCTCTACATCCCATTTGTTTCTGTATCTGATTCTGATAAAATTCTTTGCCTCCTTGAAAGTTATGCTTGCATCAGGCTGAGGTAGATTTGAAATGGATCAAGCGTTAATTATTTATTTGATTGTTTTCCATAAGTTACATCATCATCACTACCATACAGCTCCCCAAAGAGCATAGGACTTCAACAAAAGCATACCAAGTCCTGTCATGTGTGAGCATACCAAGTCCTGTCATGTGTGAGCATACCAAGTCCTGTCATGTGTGAGCATGCCAAGTCCTGTCATGTGTGAGCATACCAAGTCCTGTCATGTGTGAGCATACCAAGTCCTGTCATGTGTGAGCATGCCAAGTCCTGTCATGTGTGAGCATGCCAAGTCCTGTCATGTGTGAGCATGCCAAGTCCTGTCATGTGTGGACATGCCAAGTCCTGTCATGTGTGAGCATGCCAAGTCCTGTCATGTGTGAGCATGCCAAGTCCTGTCATGTGTGAGCATATCATGTGTGAGCATACCAAGTCCTGTCATGTGTGAGCATACCAAGTCCTGTCATGTGTGAGCATACCAAGTCCTGTCATGTGTGAGCATACCAAGTCCTGTCATGTGTGAGCATACCAAGTCCTATCGCGTGCAATCAGCTCAAGGCCTGTCCATGTCTTTCTCATCATTTTCATTTCTGTCTCCAGTTGTCATCTCCATGTGTTTTTCAGTCTAATTCTACTTCTCTTACTCTGTGGGTTCCAAACCAAGGACTGCATAGTACCAACAGGTTTCCTCAACGTGTGTCCAATTTTGTGCCAGCATCTTCTTCATAAATGAAACATACATTACCTTAATGTATAACAGCTTTATCAGCATCAAATCATGATATTTTTATTTCTAACCTCATGCTCTGTAACTGACAACAGTTGATGTTTAACTTCAAACAGTTAATGTTTAACTTCACAAAAGTGATGCTTCGACACAAACAGAGTGAAGGAATGAAAAATTGAATGTTCCTTAGAAAGCATGGGGCCACCCCAATGCTGATGACTTTCATGCAAGGAGCCTGAAAGCAGTTCCCATGTTTCTGCCATGTTGATTACTAAAGCTATGTGTTTTATGCAATTTGTTGTTAGCTCCCATAACCTTAGTTACCTCTTGCAACATGTCTGAGGGCAGCAATGGTTCTAATCTTTCTTTGTCTCTTCAGAGACTCCTAAGAATCACACAAGTTACCTGACAGAGCACACAAGTTACCTGACACAGCACACAAGTTACCTGACACAGCACACAAGTTACCTGACAGCACACAAGTTACCTGACAGAGCACACAAGTTACCTGACAGAGCACACAAGTTACCTGACAGAGCACACACAAGTTACCTGACAGAGCACACACTTCTAACCTCAAACTGTTTAACAGAATCAGGTACTTCAAATGCTAATCCAGTCATACACTACCACAACAGGTCATCAACATGTATTTTGTTATGGGGGAAAAAATGCATTTTAGATAGCCTATGCTAGTCATATGAGCCAGATTGCCACAACCTGTACCCATCTATATGAGACAGTTTAGCATGTGCTGCTCACTGCCTAGGACTACTGGCCAAATTTTATGCCAGATTTTCAAAGTATCATTGATAAAAACAGATAAAAAAGATAAGAAAAGACATTAAAATCCTGGTAAGTGATCTGAATGGAAAGAGAGAATCGGACAACAAAGGCATCAATGAGATAACAGAAAAAATTGGACTTGCGACAAGAACTGAAAAGTTAGAAAAATTCCTAACCTTCTGTACTTCAAATTAGAGCGTTAGACGAAGTATGTTTCCATTTAAAAGAATACAGATAAAAACGGATTTAATAATATATGGAATGAAAAGTGTAGAAGTTCTTTGAGAAAGAGAAAGCTAGTACAAAGCATAGATAACAACAAAAACCATCAATAACACAGAAGAAAGAAAACATGAGACAGTAGATTTAAGATTAGTAAAACCAGAAGTTCCAGAGCCAAGGGTCAAGAAATATACATTGAAAGCAAGCAAAGAGGTAAGAAAAAAGTAATACACAAAGAAAAAGGCAAGAGAAGCAGAAGTCTGCAGCCAAAGGAAATGTGAAAGGCCTATAAAGCAGAACAAAGAAAACAACAAGGAAACAGAAATAATTAAATGGTCTTACCTGCTTAGCAGTATACAAGAGCTAATGATACATGATATGAATGGTACATTTTGAGGAACCACTAACAGATCAGCTTCACAAGATCCTCCCAGACATACAACCAGCAGAAAAAAGTTACAATTTAACTGTGAAAGAACAAATAAGGAAGAAATAAAGAAAGCTATAAAGCTTCTAACAGATGGAAAAACTGCTGGCCCAGATAGCATTCCAGTAGAGGTAATCAAAGCGGATAGTGACAACTCTACACATATATTGTACACATTTCTTTGTAAAGTCTGAGAGAGAGAAGAAATACCACCAGAATGGAAGGAAGAAAATCAGGTTTTGCAGCCTAAGAAGGGAGATTTACAAGAGAGCACAAATGACAAAGAAATAGTGCTACTTAACAGGATCATCCTGGAAAGATTATAAAAGGCTCTAGACAGACAACTGAGGGATGAACAGACAAGTTTGTTGACAGTAACAGAAGGGTTAGTCACACTTCATATGATATGCATGCAGGCATATCTGGAGTCATCCTTATATGACCACCAGCTATGCACAATGCTGTGAGGCCAATTACAACCTCACTGACTCTTGAAATCATCCACACACTTCCTGGGATTCCCCCTGTTGTGAAACTTGTTGAGAACTAAGCATTGCACACTACACTTGGAAAAGTCACTTGAGCTCTAGATGTAATTCTTTGGCTTTGACCTGGTTGACTGCATGCAGGAGGATCACACTATAGTCCCAGTGATAGGCAGAGGGAGCTGAGAAGTGGCTCTGTGCAGGGCATGACAATTCCTTAGGAGAGCCCAGAACCAGAGTATAGTATTTTAGCTCTGCATAGTTGGACAGCCTCCTTGGATGGCAGGGAATGCACAGTATGCTACACACTTCTTACTCCTTGCTTGGGACCAGATGTGACGATCCTTTAAATGCAAGGTAGAGAAACTGGAGCTCATGACTTCAACTCAACATGTTTCGGACTGAAAGAAAAGCCACAGGAAAAGCCTAGATCTACTGTGTAGATAATACCAAGGAGTCTTCAATTTGGTATTGGCTGCAAAAGAGCGAGAAGCTCAGCAGCCCTAGTTAAACAACAACTTCACATGATAACAGAACAGAGTCTGGAGCTGAATTCACCACTTTAAATAAAATCTGAGGGTTAAGAAAATGTCCATAACGGTTTGGATGGGAATCAATTTGGAAACTCGTGAAGAATTATGGAGTCCCATGTAAGGCCACTTACCTTATAAAGAAACCTTATTACGACATGAAACACAGAGTCATTCATGAAGGACAACTTACAGAACCTTTTGAGATAAGAGCAGGAATGTGGCAGGGATGCCTCTGTTCACCAAATTTCTTCTTACTGGCTACGGATTGGATTATAAAAATAACAACATCAACAGAAACGGAATTCACTGGACTCTTGACATAATAGATTGACAGTACAGAATTTGCTACTGACATTACCATTATATCCGGCAACTGAAAGCACGGCAAGGCAAAATAAGAATTCTAGAAGAAAAATTACATCAACTAAGTCTAAAAATCCACAAAGCAAAGATTATAAGAATAAAAGCGGCAAATGATAGCAAAAGTGCACTTGAAGAAACACCTCTACAAGTTAAGGACGCATACATATATCTTGGCAACAACATAGACATGGTTGAAGGAGGTTGAAGGCACAAAAAATGTTATCAAAATAAGATGGTACGATGGGCTTTTACTGGAAGGGAATATAAATAAAAATCCAATCCAATACTAAAACATGAATGATCAACTTTTAATGTCAAGGCAGTCATATTTTAAGGCCTTGAAACATGAAACACGACAACCAAGAAGTTACAGATTATTATAAACGGGTGCTAGGCAGAATAGAAGGACTGAAATAGTATTGATGAGAATTGATGAAAAAAACAACCAAACATCAGTGGAACAAGAGGAAACACTGTCAACACTGGGTAGAACACACTAAAGAAACTAGCAAATAGTATCACAAGGCAGTCTTGTTCTATAAACCCTAAGGAAAAAGAAACAGAGACTCAAAAACACGAATCTTAGACAAGACTTAAAAGGGATAAAGACATGTAAGACCTTGAAAGGATGGCACAGGATGTAAAAAAAAATACACAGAAGACATGGAAAGACAAAATGGTTGGCACAGAACAGGATGGTTGACATGAATTAGATGACGGCCTATGCTCCATAGGGAGCTAAAGGGTAATGATGAACGACTATTCTCTGGTATTTTATTTTAATACGGACAATGTTGCGATACCCTGGGACTGGTGTTTGATTTCATACACAAGAGAGAAGTTGTCTTCAGCACACTATGTCTTCAGCACACTCTTTACCAAGGCACTTTTTAGGTCTTATACAGGTAGTCTTTAGGTTTTACCCAGGCAGTGTTTAGGTTTTAATACAGGCACTTATTTGGTTTAACAAGGCACTTTTTAGGTTTTACACAAGCATTTTTTAGGTTTTACACATACTATTTAGGCTTTACATAGGCACTTTTTAAAGTTTTACCCAGGCATTTTTTAGGTTTTACACTGACACATTTTAAGTTTTACATAGGCACTGTTTAGGTTATACTCAGGCACTTTTTAGATTTTACATAGGCATTTTAATTGCTCTTTAATATATATCTAGAACATATTATGCAGGAGGCTCTCTACGATGCACTAGTTGTGTATATCTGGTGTTTCATGCATTCTGAGCAATAAATAGTTTTACTCAGGCACTTTTTAGGTTGTACAGGCACTTTTTAAGTTTTACTCAGGCACATTTTAGGTTTAACATGGGCATTTTTAGGTTTTATATTGACACAATTTAGGGTTTACATGGGCACATTTTGGTTTTACATTAGGTTTTCCTCAGGCATTTTTTAGGCTTTACTCAGGCACCAATATGGATGCCATTATTTCCACATGAGATATTTTAAAACAAGCAGTTAACACTGATATGTATGAAGAAATAATTAACAATATATATATAAACTAGAGCTGGGACTGATTTTAAAAATGGTAATTGAAATGAAGATTAATCAATTAATTTCAAACAATTTGATAAATTATAAAAAAAATCATAAGGAAGGGAAACCCGAGGCCTGTAAACAGTAAATTAATATGAGACAAACATAAAGCAGAAAGGCCCATGGTAAACTTCCGGTGTTATGTCTTGCGGTTTGCACTAATAACCTGTCATCGAAGCATCATTTTTTTGGTGATGCGTAGATGGCAGGGAGGATAGTGTGATTCGCTTGCATAGCTAGGCGGGGTTATCGCACGGAAGGTCCAGGGTTCGAATCCTGGGTAAGCCACTCATGTCTGTTGTTTTTCTGTTGTCTAGTGTTCTACTTCTTTATTTCCTACGAGTGCCTGATAACATACCTTTATGTTTGTCTCATATTAATTTACTGTTTACAGACCTCGGGTTTCCCTTCCTTATGTGTTATAAATGTTTATACAATACCAAACCTACCCTCTGTCCTGTTCTTACTGTTCTAAGTCTACTATAATTTACTGGACACAGTATTTTAAGGTCTTTGTCTTGTGTGGACTGGCCTATACTGTATAACAGGGGAGAAACAGAAGTGATTGCGTCATTAATATGCTGAACTGCCCATGGTAAACTTCCGGTGTTATGTCTTGCGGTTTGCACTAATGACCTGTCATCGAAGCATCATTTTTTTGGTGATGCGTAGATGGCAGGGAGGATAGTGTGATTTGCTTGCATAGCTAAGTGGGGGTTGTCGCACGGAAGGTCCAGGGTTCGAATCCTGGGTAAGCCACTCTTGTCTGTTGTTTTTCTGTTATCTAGTGTTCTACTTCTTTATTTCCTACGAGTGCCTGATAACATACCTTTATGCTTGTCTCATAACTGCCCATGGTAAACTTCCGGTGTTATGTCTTGCAATTCGCACTAATGACCTGTCATCGAAGCATCATTCTTTTTGGTGATGCGTAGATGGCAGGGAGGATAGTGTGATTTGCTTGCATAGCTAGGCAGGGTTGTCGCACAGAAGGTCCAGGGTTTGAATCCTGGGTACGCCACTCATGTCTGTTGTTTTTCTGTTGTCTACTGTTCTACTTCTTTATTTCCATGAGTGCTTGATAACATACCTTTATGTTTGTTTCATATTAATAAAAAAATCATAATTAACATGTTTTTTAAAATCACTAAGGACTTTATTTATTTTACTTTTTATAAGGCAACATCATCCACAAATTATAATGAAAATATTGAACAGTTACAACCATACTATTTATTATTATTGACCATACTTGACAAATTCTTCTTCTTCTTCTTCTTCCTCGTTCGCCCTGAAAAGGACGGTGGTTGCGTTGTGTCTGTTTACGCCTAAGCTGTGATATCTGCACCTTTCGGTCGACACATCCGACTTCAGCACGGCATTTTTTAGGGACCGGGTTTGCCTTCCCATTGCGATCCGCACTTGCTCAGCCAGACTGCACTGCTGCAGACTGTTTCCAGGACCACCACGTGGAGGTGGAGTGCGGTCTTGACCAGCTCTGGTTCGCTGGTCCTGATGCAAGCAGTACAGCTATGGGTCCCTGACTGCATTCACTATTGCTGCATCTTGGGGTCCCTGACAAATTCCATATCACAAACCTCTAGCATAGCAAATTCTCTTGCATTTAAGCACACAAAAAAAAACATAAGCACTTCTAAAGATGGAATAACCGATTAAAATTTGTTTTATTAATTAATTGATTACAAATTTTATTTACCCGATTAATCTACTAATTAATCATTAAAGATCCCAGCCCTAACATAAACCTATTTTAATTTGGCTGAAGAATATACTGAAGTGTTGCTAGTCTAAATGCACAAGAATAAATGTGAAATGGATCAGGCCTCATTTGACCAATCAGAGGTCCTGAGTGGCACAACATACAGCTTATGGGGTAGAAAGAACAAAGTTACTTAAAGATATATGTTAGTCAACTATTCACACAAGACTTTTATACAATAAAGAAGTTCAGATATAAATCTGTACAGAAAATGTACATAGCTAGCATACCTGGATCTTGATGTGAATGTGGTATGATGAAGACTCGAAGGGGTTTGATGCTATAATTTGGAACATCAAGCACCTGAATCCATCCACTGACAGTGTATACATACTGTGGGTATCGTACACTTATTGATGACCATTCTTTTTCCATCTATCACCAAAATGAAAACAAACATTATTTCTTCATTCATAGTTAACTGCTTGTTTTAAAATATCTCACGTGGAAATAATTGGCATTCAATTTGGTGTCCCGAGTAAAACCTAAATAGTACCCGAGTAAAACAAAAAAAAGTGCTTGTCTAAAACCTAAAAATTGCCAGAGTTAAAAACTAAAAGACAATACTTTGTTACTAAAATGAAAAAAATCATTAAAAAATCCTAGTTCTAAGAATATAAATTTTTTTTTAAAGGAAAAAATTAAAAAGTCAGCACTGCATAAATAAAGCCTCGTATAGTTCCCAGGATCTCTGAGGTCACAAAGGAAAAATACAATGACTGCTCCCTCATTCATGCAAATGATAAAGGTCAATTAATATGAGGTTGTGCATGGGGCTGGCAACCTCACCATGTAAAAAAAAAATATGCTACAAAAACCACCACTACAAGAGTTTGCGCTGTCATGTAGGCTTTCTAAAGATGGTCACCTAAGGTGGTGGCTACATGCTCTAAATTAAGGAAAAAAAGGGCTCACAAATGGCATGGATACAGATAGCCAAATAAATAAAAAATATTTGAAACACACGCTTTTAATGCACTAAAAACCCAAAAATAATTTTTCAAGGAGTTTATAGCTTGCAGTCAAAAAATGTAACATCAAATTGACAAAAAGCGTGGGGCGCTGATTCTGCATGAAATTAACTTCTGCTTTATACTTCATTAGACACTTACGGATAAAATATATGATAAGCACTTAAGCGCCCCATGCTTTTTGTCAATTTGATGTTACATTTTTTGATTGCAAGCTATAAACTCCTTGAAAAATTATTTTTGGGTCTTTAGTGCATTAAAAGTGTGTGTTTAAAATATTTTTGTTATATTTTTTTATTTTCTTCCTTTTAGTGTTAGAAAAATTATGACATACTAAAACATAAACAATATTTTTACTTATTGTAAATATTATATGGCTTTGGGCCAGTTAATTTGGTGCAATCAATTTCTTCAATTTGAAGGCCATCTAGAGATCAAACTCGACTTAAGGCGACATATGCTTGACCTTCAGCAAATAATTTTGGTCCCAAATAGATTACAGCATAATCGACAGTACTCCCTTGCATTTTGTTCCGGGATTGAGATTGTTCCAGTAAGCTTTTGAAGGAGATATTGTTTTTCTGCTAGTTACATGGCTTTTACAACGATGGCATAAAAGTAAGCTTAGCTTTTCTTTAAGCGGATCAGGTAAATATGATGGCACATTGGTGAGTGTATACGCACTTATTTGGTTTGGATAACATTTTTGTGTGCATATGTTGCAAAAGCTGTCGCAGAATTAGTTAATTTCCTCATCAAATATTTCCGGATGCCCATTTAATATAGCTCTTCATGCCACTGCAGAATTCCACATTTGACTCAAACGATTTTCATGCTGTTCCACTGTTTCTTCAGCTCTTGATTTCACATGTTGTTGTCGATTCCTTGCCAACCGTGTCTCGCGTTGTTTAGCTGTTTCATTTTCTTGACGTTTTTGATGTTGATTAAAAAGCCTTATTCTCTTAGCTTCTGATGCTTCATTTTGAATTTTCTCTTTATACTTTGCTCTTGCCTTTTCCAATCGCTTTTTTTTGTTGTTGGTGTTTCTGGTTTTCTTAAGGACTTCATTAAGATTTTTCGCAAAATGTGTTAATTTACTTATGCATTATTTTGACGAGGCGCACCTCGTTTAAGATTGGCACATGTCCAATTATAGAATCTGCCATCACTGGTGTCAATACCTTGTTGAGGTATGGCGGCTTGCGTACCCTGATTACCCCCAGAGCTATGCCAGCTGGAGTTTTACTGCTGGAAGGTTCTACCAAGCTGGACAGGTTTGCGTGGGCAGGGGTCAGACTAAGGCAGACACCCTGGTCCTCCAGGTTGGGGGTTTTAGCATAGGGCTGACACTTCTGTCTTTGTAAAAAGAAATGAAGTTACGGAAACGACAACAAATGAACAAACCTTGCTGCGGGATGGACATCCGGAGTCTGAGGCTCATATGACTGTCAGTGGTGAAAGCCAAAAGGAAGCCACTGACATGAAAACGGATGTCCTGACCGCAAAACGTGAAACAAGAATAGGATTTTGGAATGTCAGACAATGAACGAGACGGGTAAACTAAAACAGGTCACAGCAGAAATGAGAAACTATAGATTATACATTCTAGGAATAAGCGAGAGCAGATGCACAGGGGCAGGAAAAGTTAAAACAGCAACAGGAGAAACAGTACTTTACTCTGGAAGAGAGGATGGACAGCACAATGAAGGTGTAGCCATTATTCTACAGAAAAGAATAGAAAGGACTTACTGGAATGGAAACCCATCAACAACAGACTGATAAGATTAAGATTGAGAGGTAGATTCACCAATACTACAATAATACAATGCTACGCACCAACGAATGACAGCGATGAAGAGGTCAAGGATGAATTCTATCAACAACTGCAGAAAGAAATGGAAGACACACCTAGATATGATCTTATCATAGTAATGGGAGACCTCAATGCGAAAGTTGGAACACACAATACATATAATGAAAGAGTAATGGGGAAATGCGGCAGCGGAACAGCAAAAAAAAAAAATATAACACCAGAAACATTAAATCAACACCATAACGATGAAGAAAGACTGGATAACACCAGAAAGGAAATGAAAAGAAAGAAAACAGAAGCGAAGTCCCCCAGGTTAAAGCAACTATATAGCGAACAGTACAGTCAGCTGGACAAGGAAGTTAAATGCCAAACCCGAGCCAACAATAGCAATTTCCTAAACGATCTTGCAAGACAGGCAGAAGAGGAGCACTGAGAAATGAACAAAGCGCAGTATACAAAATAACTAAAATCATCAGCGGAAAACGATGTGCAAACAATATTACATTAGTAAGAGATAAGCAAGGAAATCTCATCACGACAGCAGAGGGACAGGAAACAAGATGGGTAGAGCATTTCAGAGAAACTCTGAACAAGGAACCACCAGAGACACAATTGAATGTTCCTGAGGCTGAAAACGATCTAGATGTTAATACAGACATTCCACGAAAAGAAGAAATCATCACAGCAACCAATGGAAAAGCTCCTGGCCAAGATAATTTAAATGCAGAGCTATTTAACCTTCTCAATGCTGGAGGCGGCAATTGCCGACTGAGCTTTCTTATGTTCTCCCAGCTGCAGGCGGTTTATCTCGACACTCGGATATCTTCGGCTAACCTGGCTTAGAATTTGTGTGCACGTGATCTTAACCCCGGATGTAAAAATTGACTCTTCTGTGAAAGAGATTTCACTTTCTTTTCTGGTTTTTATTTTAGTGATGGCTATCCGCGTTTATTTTCTGTGAATTTTTTAAATCGAAATGAATCGGCATCGAACACGCGACCATTTTTGCTCTAATTCTAATGGATTCTGACTCAGATGCGATGGCGAGGAGATTGTTGTCTTTATTAGTGCTGATATCGGTTCTCAGAATATGGGGGATGGCAGAGATGGAAACAAAAGTAGAATGTCATTGCTAGTATGTCTAATGTTAGGGGTTAGGATTAGGTTTATGGAAAAGGTTTAGGGTTACGGCCGAAAGTCACTGCTGAAGAGTGCGTTTGTTGCTTTGCAACTGATGATGGTTGTAATGAAAAGATCGTCATTTGATTTGTATTGGTCAAATGACTTTCACTGAGATGCAAGGGATAATTTACAAAAATATTTTTTTTTATTTTTTAAAATTGTTTTATCGTTTTTTTTCATCTTTCCATTCCTCTCTTCCTATCTCATCAAAATTTACATCACCAGATTCATCATTCATTTATTTCTATACAGTCCAAAAATTAGAGCAATTGACCAAAAAACTATAAAATTTACAAGTAATCCACTATAAAACAGAAAAAGAATGCAGCTGCAGGGCACATTTTCGGGAAAAGAATGCAGCGTGCTAAAGGTTAAGACAGACCCTGAGCTAGAAGCAGAACTATTAGAACCACTATTTGCACAAGTCTGGAAAACAAGGACAACACCAATGGAGTGGAACAAAGGAATAAGTGTTAAATTGCCCATGAAGGGAGATCTTGCAGATTGCAATAATTGGAGAGGAATCACTCTTCTCTCAGTTCCCAGCAAAATACTAGGCAGGATAATTATACAGAGAATTTCAAAAGCAGTAGACCACAAACTGAGGAAGGAACAAGCAGGATTTAGAAAGAACAGAAGATGTGTAGATCATATATTTACCCTCAGGAACATTATACAGCAGTGCTCAGAATGGCAAAGACAGCTGTACATTAATTTTGTTGATTTGAAAAGGCTTTTGACAGTATACATAGGGACAGTTTATGGAAAATACTGAGGGCTTATGGAATTCCAAGCTGCATAGTGTCAATCATAAAAAAGCCTCTATGCCAACTTTACATGTAGCGTTGGGCAGAGCAACCTAACCTTTGAGGTGAAGACAGGAGTACGACAGGGATGCCCCTTATCAACCACTCTATTTTTAACAGTCATAGACTGGGTGATGCGCCAGACAACAGAGGGCAATCCAAGAGGAATAAGATGGACTACATTTTCTACATTGGAAGATCTGGAATATGCAGATGACATTGCACTACTAGCACATTTACATCAACACATCCAGGAAAAATGGATAGACTTAATAAGTATAGCCAGAAGGTGGGCTTGAACATCAATCTAAAGAAGACAGAGGTCATGACGCTCAATGTGAGCAACTGTGAGCCCATATCAGTAAGGAATCAGCAACTGGAACAGACAGACACCTTTACATACCTAGGATGCATAGTAACACCAGATGGCAGAGCAAGCAAAGACATCAACAACAGAATGAACAAAGCAAAAACAGCCTTTTTTAGTCTAAACAACATCTGGAAGTCCTCTCAGTACAGCACAAGCACAAAATTATATCAGAGCTGTGTGCTTTCTGTACTTCTCTATGGTGCGGAATGCTGGAGAGTTACAGAGAAGGAAATGTCAAAATTGTCCTCTTTTCACACAATATGCCTAAGAAAAATTCTCCGAATCTTTTGGCCGAATACCATCACCAACCAAGATCTGCTTACTCAGAGCAAGCAAGAGGACATGCACACCATCATAGCTGGCAGACGCTGGAGCTGGGTTGGCCATGTCCTCAGAATAGACCCTGATGCCATCACAAGAACAGCTATGCTATGGACCCCTGAACTAAAACAAAAGAGAGGATGACCAAAAACAACTTGGTGGAGGACTGTGGAGGCTGAGATGCAAAGAATGAACCAGAGTTGGGGCACTGTACGAAGGATGGCTACCGACCGAGCAAAGTGGAATCAACTTGTTGTTGCCCTACAAGACGCCACCAGGTGTGATGGCCACTGACTGCTTTGACGATCGGCGGCCAAGGATCAAAGAAGAATTATAGAAGACCCTTTGGTGCAGCAATGTGATAAAGACCCTTTTCTTGTATAAAAGACGTTGCGGTCTGTTTCAGTTCTGATTTTAATGTGAAAAACTATATAATATTTGCTAAATAAACAGAATAGTGTGTTTAAATAATTTAAATTGCTGTGTAAAATAAAGAAATGAGAGGTTGTAAATTACGACTTTTAATAATAATTTCATGATTTGTATTGTTTCCCTTGATTCATAATTTTATAATTTGGATTGTTTTCCTTGATTTAGCTAGACACTTGTTTGAGTACTGCCTTGTTTTACGCATAGGAAAATAAAGCACACCACGTACTCTTGAATTTTTAATTAACTTGATTATGGCCACTGATTTGTTTACATTTCTTTATGAAAAACTTTAATTTCTCATAATGTCATAATTACAATATTAAATTATTAAATAATTGACTGATTATTGTATTGTCACCGAAAATACACAACTATGCCATGTTTCAGAGCTATTGCTCATCTGGAAGTGATTCAAAAACTGATTGCAAGATCTGAAAGTGACATACAAGTGAAGTTAAATAAAAGCGTGTAAAAAAAAAACAATCTTTAAACATAAAATGGTCATTTTCTAATGAAAAGAACAAAAGAATCTGAGGGAAATTAATGAGAATAATGATATTGATATGATAAAAATAATGCAGAAGTATATAACGTGAAAGATCAGAAGACATACTGAAGGCAGAAGGAAGCTAATGAAAGATAAAGGTCTTAACAGAATAATACTGCTGACAATATTAGATAAATGTACCAGGTAATGAATAATGCTCTAGAACGACTCAACATACACAAGAATAAGAGACTGCTGATGTCGATTTATAAGAAACCATAGAAATCAATCTTAACTCTTTAAGCCCCAATCGACTTTAAAGTGTCTCAGGGGTTAGACGTGCTTGGCCCAATCGACTTTAAAAAGGCTTTAGTATATGTGCCTCTGTTTGAGACACAAACCACCCAAAACGTCATTTCCGACTGCAAGTACATTCTTTTAAATACCGCACGTGTTTAAGAGTGAACGTGTTTCTGTTTTGAGATATTTATTTTAGATTTTTAAAGCGATTTTTTTTAAGCGCATATCCTCCATTTTACCTTGAATAACTAATCATTTTTTTTAAGCGCATATCCTCCATTTTACCTTGAATAACTAGGGGTCTATGTAGGGTTCGGGCTCTGACGTCCCACCTACATCAATGGATGTTGATGCGAACACACAGCCTCTCATATCCAGGTGCAGTGAGCGCTGCGGAAGCTATTGTCTTGTAGTAAGCTCCTAGCATATGGCCTCTCCTGTACAAATGTGTCCATAGCAGCACCTTCACGTGGTGACCCCGTTTTCACAGAGTTTGCTATGGGGGCGACCGAGTGCCTGGCGGTATAACTGGGTCGGGAGTTGTTTGGGACTCCTCCTAAGGTGTAGGCGCAATACACCGGCGAGTGGACCATGCTCTGGTCAACACCAACCCAAACCCCACTCATGGGTTAAATGCTACCTTCTCTCTTCTCTACTTGCCTACCAATCTTTCTTTGTCCAATCCACGATACACCTCACCAAGGATCCTGAAGCGGTGATGGTAAAAGATAGGTCTTTACCTAGAAGGGATCCGGGCCCTGCCCAACGTCCCAGCTGCAGCGAGAGTGCCATGCGACATGACATTGCACCCATCGTCAGATTTTGTCCAACTCCTGAGACACGGGAAGCAAAGCCACTAAAACTCAATGGAAATTTAGAACCACTGTGCTGGGAAAAATCGTGAAGGCATAGGATGCAGGACGTGACACAGCCACAGCAAAAGCTCAGCCACAGAACGAAGAAATGAGGCCTGCATCGTGAGCGCTTGTGACTAGCGGGGATGCATCTCTGTGAACCCCACCTGAACCCCCAGAGCGAAGTGATCTTTAGAGCCACAAAGGTGAGTGGCCAAGCAAATCAACCCAATACTCATGGAGGAAGACACACCCATTGCATTCTTTGGGAGGGAGATGTCTGCAGCAAACACCCAATACCTCCAATGCCAGTCAAACAACATATTCCATACGAGCTCGGGCGTCGCCTCGGTTACCAAGGCCCGCGCAAGAGAGATAAATCCCCTGCTCCTTGTGAAAAGTCAGCGAAGGGGAAACCTTAACATTTTACAGCTAAATATAGCTGGACTACAGAACAAGACAATTGAGCTTACAAAAATACTACACGAACATCAAGTACAAGTAGCCCTTCTGCAGGAAACAATACTCCCACGGAGACAAATTAACATCACGGGTTATACACAGTACAAATGTGAATGCCTGAAGTGCCAAGGCATCATGACCTTAATCAGAAATGATACCCAAGCCATAGTAACCAACAACCCTGCGGGGGATATCGACCACCAAGTAATAAAGCTATGGGGCAAAGATAGCACCAAGTACACACTACACAACATTTACTGTCCCCCGACCTCATCAAAAGGTCTGCCTGAGTTCGAGCCCATACTAAAGAAAACTGTTGTAGCTGGTGATTTTAATGCTCACATTCCTGCTCTAGGGTACAGGCGGTTTAACAGTAGGGGTCTAGAGGTTGAGGAGCTGTGCAGCAGTACCAACTTAATGCTGCTGCAGAACTTGGAAACCCCACCAACACTCCTACACAGGGCACATGGCTCGACCAGCCGGCCAGATCTGACATTTGTTTCAGCTGACATAGCAGAAAATAGTATCATCAAAGTCTTAGAAGATGTGGGAAGTGACCACCGCCCTGTTTTAACAACTATTTCAACACCACAGAAGACACAGAAGTCCCTGTGTAAACCATCCTGGAACTTCAGGAAAGCAGACTGGGACCGCTACGGCTGAGAAACTGACGCTGGGTTCAGTCAAATCATTAGAACTGATAACATTAATACTACATACAACAACATGTGTACCACAATCCTAACAGCTGCCAAAAAGTGCATCCCAAGGGGGAAGCATAAGAAGTATAAACCTTACTGGACATCTGAACTAGCTGAAGCAGTCAAAGAAAGGAGAGAAGCTAGAAAGAAGGCTGAAAAATACCCTACCACCCTAAATAAAACAGAGTACAACAGGTGGACAGCAAAAGTAAGGTATGTCACCAAGAAGAATAAACGGGAGACTTGGAAAGAAAATTGCAACAAATTAGATTTAAAAAGAGAAGGGAACAAAGTTTGGAGACTCCTCAGTAATCTCGAGGGAAGCAAGAAAAAGACAAACCCAACACCCATGGTGGATGGAAGTGGTGATGAAGTAACATCAAGCAGCAAGAAAGCCGATGTCTTCAACAATTTTTATGCCAGCGTAAATAAAACACAACAGAGAAAGAAACTAGACAAAATGCTCCTAAAGAACACATCCACGCGTAACATAGATCAGACCAATATTGCTGCGTTCGACGATCCGTTCCGTCCGCAAGAACTGAGAATGGCACTACGGAAACTGGCCAAAAATAAAGCTCCAGGACCAGATAAAATTAAAAATGAGATGATTTGTCAACTAGGGCCAAAGGCAAAAGAGACACTTCTATGGTTCATCAATAGAACGTGGAAAGAGGGACAGCTACCATCAGCATGGCTGACAGCAACCATCTTGCCTATATTGAAGAAAGGGAAACCACCAGGAACACCAAAAAGCTATAGGCCCATATCCCTCACTTCATGCTTGGGCAAGCTGGTCGAGAGAATGGTAAACAACAGACTATACTGGTGGTTGGAAAGCTGGAACCTTCTGGACAACAACCAGGCAGGCTTCAGACGTAAGTGTCGCACAGATGACCCCCTCTTCAGGTTTACACAGAATGTGATGGATGGCTTTCAAGAGGGAAAAAGCACAATAGCTGTGTTCATCGACCTTGAGCAAGCCTACGACAGAGTTTGGAGAAAGGGACTTTTGCTAAAGATGAGAAGAATGGGAATAGGAGGGAAAATGATTAGATGGATACAGGCCTTCCTAACAAATAGAACCATAGCTACCAACTATGCCGGTGCAATTTCACGGAAAAGAACGCTGGAAGAAGGACTGCCTCAAGGCTCTCCTTTAAGTTGCACCCTTTTCCTCATCTTCATTAACCTTTAGCACGCTGCATTCTTTTCCAAAAAATTTGTCCTGCAGCTGCATTCTTTTTCACAAAACCCCAATTTTTATAGTGGATGACTTGTAAATTCTATATTTTTTTTGTTTTTTGGCCAATTGCTCTAATTTTTGGTCTGTATAGAGATAAATGGATGACGTCACTGATGACGTCATTTTGTTGATGTGATAGGAGAAGAAGACTGGTGAAAAAAAAAAAAAAAAAAAAAAAAAATTAACAAAAAAATAGCCTTACCTCACTCCTGGTGCAGCCTTTTGGTGCAATCTGCCTTAAAATTGAGCAGAGTGTGATAACGCTCAAAGCAGGGATATGGACAGAGAGGTATTACACACCTACGGCACACGAATTGGGTCTGGTGGCGCTTCTTGCCCGTGTCCCTGCTGGAACACACAACACAGTCTGGCTTGGAAGGCGTGCCGCTAGCCAGACGTTTAGGGTTAAGAGTCAGGTAGTGTTCCCCCATAACCAATCTTGCTGGTGCAATGTCAGATAACCTTCCTCTGCGGGCTGTGACCCTAGACTGGTAACCATCAAGAAGCCCATGAGCAATCCGCAGACGGAATGTTTCCGCCTTGATACGAGACGGATGCTTGGCCCTCCACAGGACAAGCGAATTGACAAAGCAAACTTCCAACAGATAGAAGAATATTTTCTTCCACCATTTGCTGCTCCTGTGTAGAACCATGTAGTATGTCAACTGTTTGTCCACACGATCAATACCTCCCATGTGACAGAATATGCTTGGATAGCGCATGGCTTGTCCACGATCCGCACATTGCCAGCGTGATGTTTGGATCTAACCTCCTTCCTGAAGGTCTGCGCATCGTGTGCAGTTGTCATTAGATTCACTGGCCTCTTGTCAAACCATGACATATAGAGGATGTTGCCTTCTCTAACAGTCATGGGAGGGTCACCAGCTTTGGGTTTCGCCAACTTGAGTTGTGGGGGGACCCCTCGGCGGTTGGTCCGCAGTGTGCCGCAAGCCCCTGTCTGATTATCCCCAAGCTCCGTGAACAGGGCAGGCGAAGAGAAAAAGTTGTCCATGTACACAACATGGCCATGCCCATACAGGGGAGCAACAAGGGAGGTGACAACGCGGTGAGCAACCCCCTAGTAGGGTCCACATTGTCTTCCTTCCCAAGGTAGAGCTGCCAATTCCAGAGGTAGCCTGTCTTGGAGTCAGCTAGGCCCCAGGCTTTCATACCCCACTTAGAGGGTTTGTTGGGCATGTACTGCATAAGGCTGGTCCTACCTTTGAAAGCTATCATACTTTCATCAACACTTAGCTCTTTAGATGGTATGTAATGGCTTTGCCATAGAGGGAGAAGAGTGTCAACAAACGATTTGATTTTGAACAGTGCAGCATTTGATTGTCCAAGGTGTAGAAACAGATAAATAGACAAATGTCCCTACTCGATCTTTTAGTTCAAGGAAACAGTCATTTGACCAATACAAACAGAAGCAAAGAAGCAAAGCAAAATGCCCTCATCTCGTCAGCTGTGACATCGGTCCACAACGCCACACGGGATGCGGCACGAATATCTTGCCCTCTTGTATCACCAACCTGATAGGCATAACGATTAGTTTCTGTAACTAATGTGTTCACAACATCATCTGTGATGAACAAACGGAACACATCTACCTCAGAAATGTCATCGCCAATGCCCACAGGTCCCACAACTTGGTCGAAGTTGCGGAGCCAGTCGTGGTTGTAGCCAGATGGTGCCTTAACAACATTCACTTCTTCAAAATCATCATCAACACTTGACACATCACTATCTTCCCCTTCAACATCACCCATATTCGGACCATGGACCGCATCACCAGTACTAGTAAACCCTTCCAAACACTCATCATCTGAATCAGCATCCATGAAAACTTCAGGTAAAATGGCAGCTTGATCCATGCCGATTGATTTCGATTTGAAAATTGCACAGAAAATGTACGCTATCACACCCTTTACAACTAAGAGTCAGAAAAGGAAGTAAAATCTCTTTCACAGAAGAGTCAATTTTTGCATCCGGTTTTCAGATCACGTGTACACACATTATAAATCAGTTTCCCGATGACAGCCGCAAGGCGAGATATATCGCCTCCAGCTGGCAGAACATAGGTTGCGTTCGGCGAGATATCTCGCCGGCAGCGTGCTAAAGGTTAATGACCTTGCCAAACATCTGAATGTGTCGAAGGCGCTGTTTGCTGATGACCTTGCCATCTGGACTACTGATCAATATCCCATCCTGGCAAAAGCCAAGATCAACAGAGCTCTCCTTACAATGTCAGTATATTGTGAGCTGTGGAAACTTAAAATCAATACGCAGAAAACTGTATACACCACTTTCTCCCGCAGCCACAAAATAGCAAAAAGACACATCAACATCAAACTGAGTGGGGAAACACTAACAAAAGAAGAGCACCCAGTCTATCTAGGAGTAAAACTGGACAGACAATTGAAACTAGATGGACACATCCACAACCTCAGGGAAAAAGCATGTAAGCGCCTAAACCTCATCAAACGGCTAGCTAGTACAAATTGGGGAGCGGATAAACAAACCCTTCGTCAACTATATCTTGGCTATGTGAGATCAGCGATAGACTATAACCTCCCCCTCCAGACCATTGTGAGTACTAATACCATCTCAGCTCTGGACCGTGTGCAGAACCAAGCTCTCAGGTTAATTTGCGGAGGGATGAGATCAACACCCACAGCCATATGTGAGATAGATGCCAATATAGAGCCGCTGGATATCAGGCGTAAAAGAGCATTGACTGAAGCTGTAGAAAGATACAGGAGACAAGAGAAAGACCACCCAAACAAAGTACTTATTGACACTTGGAAACAAACACGAAGACTGAAACAACTATCTCTCCTGGACATAGCCAAAGAGGAAAATGATAAACACCATCTCCCGCAAGAGAGAGAATTGGAAAACAAATACTTTGGACCGCCCCCTTGGGAAAACTTCCATCAACCAACTGTCAAAACACAACTGATAGATGAAATGGCCAACAAGGAAACAATACCGACAATCTTGAAGACGTGTGCCTTGGAGACCATAAACAGCTACCCAACGTCAGCAATACAGGCCTATACAGATGGTTCAGCTTTCAAGACCACCTCTTTTGCAGGATACGGCGTCTGCATATGGTACCTGGATGGATCCTCTTATGAGTTCTGCGACTCCTGTGATGAGAATTGTTCAAATTATGAAGCGGAGGCTGAGGCCATCAAGACAGCCATTGAATTACTACACCAACAGTTTGACCTTATGGAACGAAAGCCATCAGATATAGTGATCTTCAGTGACTCCATGTCTGTTCTGGAAGCACTTAAACAGACTTCATATGAAAACAAGACATTTTTCTTATAGGAAGAGTGGTTCACAACTTGATCACAGCCTACTCTATCAGTGTAACCCTACAGTGGATCCCTGGACACAGTGATCTAACTGGAAATGAGACAGCTGATAGACTTGCAAAAGCAGGAGCCTCTAAACAACAAAAGGACAGACCCTGCAGCATGAGAACAGTCAAACAGATTCTCAGAAACAACACAAGGGAAATCTGGCTGAACAGATGGGCGAACGGGCCGACTGGGCGAAATGTCTTTAATGAAATGACCTGCCCAAAAGACAACGACAACATAAACAGACTCAGCAGGAGAAATCAAAGTCTTATCTTTCAGTTCCGAACAGGACACGCCAGAGTCAATAGCCATCTAAACCATATCAACCCTCAGCACCTACCCATGTGTAGACACTGCTCTCATCCCTATGAAACAACCAGACACCTCCTCATGGAGTGTCCATCACTCACAAACGCTAGGAAAAAACTTTTACAGACACCTCTGACAGTCACCAACTCACTATATGGAATGTTAAAACAACTGCAGGAAATCTGCACTTTTTTAAGAATGGCATTGGGCTGCCAAGAGTAGATATGCTCAGCAGCTATGGGATATCGACAACAACAACAACAACAACCTTGAATAACTAATTATTTTTCAATGAAAGCTTTTATACTTGTAGCACAAGAGTAAAGTACATCCAATTACCTTCAGTTTCATATACAGCAACAAAGTTATTTATGCATATGAACATTTTAAAAAATTATTTCCAAACAACAACAATAAAAACACACTGGGGTGGCCATTTTTGCTTGGGCCAAACCCACTTTTTTGCTTGGGACTGAAAGAGTTAAGAATGAAAAGACACAGATTAAAACAACTTTACGGATGTAGCAAGTCAGCAACACTGGGAAATCTTACTTCTGCAGTTCTACAGGTCCATATCTTTGAATCCGAACAGCCATGTTTCAGAAATCTGATTTTTTTGGTTTACAGATGTCGTCCAAAATAGCCCAAAAATCGTCCAAAGTAGCACAAGTTGCCCACAATAGCCCAACATCGTCCAAGATGTTTTTGAAAGTCGCCCATAATGTGTTC
Organism: Oreohelix idahoensis; assembly: GCA_024509875.1. Classification (NCBI taxonomy): domain Eukaryota; kingdom Metazoa; phylum Mollusca; class Gastropoda; order Stylommatophora; family Oreohelicidae; genus Oreohelix; species Oreohelix idahoensis. The sequence goes on from JAMPIV010000469.1 coordinate 772,819, forward strand.
AAAAGTCACCCAAAAGTTCCAAAAAGCTTTAGATTTTCAGAATATTTCAGGTGTTCGGATTTGATACAGGCCTGTACATGTTCAGCTAGATGTTAAATTTACAGAAGACAAAAACATAAAAACCTACAAAGGCATCACAGTGTTACCTCTATATCTGATTTCAGTGGTTTTGATTGCTCCAAACATATCCCTGTCTTCCAGTCAATGACGTGTTTGGTTTTAGAATCACCTGCAGCATGGCTATGATGTGGGCTGTTAATTGCTGAACATTCATTGACGTAGAGCTGAAAGCCTCTATTCTGTAAAGAAACAGGATATATACATCATATTGAAACCTGGTTGTGTCACACGTCAGTCTACCTAGCTGTAAATGGGTACCTGACTCTGCTCTTGAGTTAGGGAAGGCAAATGAAGAGAGGAAAGGAACTGGTCAACTACTTCACAAACAAGCTGAGCCTAGTATGGTGAAATCTTCACCAACACCCCCCATATGAGGCAGTATATGCTATGAGGTTACCTTTACCTAAGTAACATGTGCCCATGATGAAAAACATAATAAAATGTATTATATATGTATCATCAAAGAAGATAAGCTAACAAGCATAAGAAGTTAATATTTTTCAACTGAATGAAAGTGACAGTAATCATCTGTGCACTTTAAATATTTAAACAAAAGGTAACTGAAAGCTGTGCCCACTAAAAATAAAAAAAGGTAAAGGGTAAAGGATCCCGTTACACACCCATTGAGGTATATTGGGAATATGGTGTTAAGCCCATATTTTCTTGACCATTAGCACACTAGGGGTGATGTGGTTAGCATCACGTTGGCCGCCTTAACCTTCCCAGAGTTGCCCTGTTGCCCAATTCTTGAGGCTGGGTTGACCCCGGAGCCATTTGCAGTCTAAGAAAATCCCACCTCAACTGGGGATCGAACCATGGACCACCAAGCTAGGAAGCCAGTGCAATAACCACTGTGCTACCGCCCCCCCCCCCCCCCCACCAAAATAAAGAAAACTGAATGTATAATTAGTCTCTTCTTCTTGGATCCTTAGCCCCCTGACTGACAAAGCAGTCAGTGGCCATCACGCCTAGTGGTGTCTTGTAGAGCAGCAACAAACTGTCCCCATTTTGCTCGGTCGGTGGCCATCCTTCGTGCCGTGTCTCAACCCTGGTTCATGCTTTGCATCTCAACCTCCACTGTTCTTCTCCCCCCCCCCCAGGTTGTCTTTGGTCTGCCTCTCTTTCGCCATCCTTCTGGGGTCCATAACATAGCAGTTCTGGTGATGATGTCAGTGCCTTCTGGTCTCCAGGGAAAATAATTAAGTGCCAAAAACCATACGCAGGAAACTGGAAAATGTAAAAGAAGTGACTAAACACAACCGTCTATTGACAACTTGACTCATCTTCATCATCATCTTCATAATCAGTACAGTCTGTAACAGCATTTTTTTACCAATAACTTCTAAAAATAACTTTCTCACTATGTCTGAAGTCTAGACCTGTGAGGTCTAGCAGATGCAGTGGGTGCAGACTTCTTGAAGCTTTCAAAGTACGCACTAAAAAAAAAAAAACTAAATTAAAGAGTAAACATACCTGCACATTTGACCACTCATCAAACAATAAAAAAAAATAAAAACTTTGTGTTGACTAGACTTTACAAAAGTTGCTACCTCCAATTTCAAAAAGGGTTGAATAGACCCTATAAAAATTCGTCCCTACAATTTCTAAACAGTGATGACTTAACCAGACCTTATTAACCACGTTTCCTATAAATTATTAACACATGCATTGAATGGATCTTACAAAATATATTTCTTTTAATTTATAAAAATAAACGCTGGCTAGGCTTTAAATGTTTCCTACAACTTCTAAAAGAAACTTTGGAACAATTTTTTTTTTATCGGTAAGTTTAAAATGGTTTAAAGTTTAATTTGCAAAACTTTGATTGACCATGTTGTCGTAACAGAGATTTAAAAACCTTTAATCTTCATCATCATCATCATCAGTTGCCATCTCCACAACGAAGGTTGGCTGTAATGGATCTCCAACGTCTTCTGTCTCTTGTCTTGGTGGTGCACTCTGATAGACTCTTTCCTGTCCATCTCTTGATGTTATCTTCCCACTTATAGCGCTGTCTTCCCCTTGCACGTTTGCCTTCAACTCTCCCTTCTGTTATGGTCTTCTGCAAGGTGTTATGCCTTTTTATGTGGCCAAAGCATTTTAGCTGCCGAACTTTGACCTCCCTCATTAGTTCTCTTTTCATACCTAGATTTTCTAGGACCTCCTCATTTGTTCTCATCTCTTTCCATGAGATACGCCCCATTCTTCTATATATCCACATTTCATGAGCCTCAATTCTTTCTTCCAAATGCTTATTCATTGTCCATGTTTCTGCACCATACAGAAATGCAGAATATATATAACACTTTATGATTCTCAGTTTTAATTTGTGAGATAACTGTTTGGATGTCAGTATATGTTTCATGTTGTTGAATGTAGCTTTGGCCATTCCTATTCTCTTCTTGATTTCTGTTTCACATATGCCATCTTCTGTTATTATATGATCAAGATATACGTAGCTCTTGACTTGTTCCAGGATTTTACCATTTACGTTTATCTTTAATGTGGGTTTATCGTCTGTTTTGCTAATTACACTGACTAACAAAAAAAAACTTTTTTTTTCTTTCTCTAACATTTCTATGTTTTTCTGGTCAATTTTAATGCGCTGTTTTTAAATCTGCAAACCGTTTTTCTCTATCAGGTCGGGATATCTAGAAATACGCAATTGAAGTTTTTTAACAACGCATACAGTATTACAACATCATTCGTACAAGAAGTATAACAGTTATGTAGGCTTGAATTTCTTTGCAGTCGACTTTCGTCGGTGAATGGCATGTGGTACATCGCGATGAAGCATCCAACAATAATCGGCAAGCATGGTCACACTCCACCATCCTTGATAACGTGACTCCATTATGGCGATATCTTGATGGAATCGTTCTCCATGTTCATCGCTGAATTCGCCAAGGTTGTCAAGGAAAAAGTCAAGATGCGAATCGAGCAAAGGGATTTTGAGGGACATGATACAGCCCATAATTCTGTATAGACGAAATTTAGATATTGGAGTATTGGGCGCTAAAAGATTTCATTCTTTGAGTCGCGAACCGAGTAATTCCGCTTGTCCTTTGGTAAGAGCGAGATCACGTATTAGATCTGAAAGTTCTGAATGGTTAATTAAGTAAACACCATCATTCACCGGTATGTAATCTGAGTCAGAATTAGTTTCTAAAGCAGGTAAACTATCACTTTCTGATGGTTCATTTACGTCCAACGGATATTGTTCTGGTGGTACTTGGATCGGACACGTGATTGGATCATGAGGTACTGGTTTCGAAACCGATTCAATATTTGGATAAACCACAGACTTTCTAGTTTTAAAAGTGAAACGGGAGCCGCGCTAGCGTAGTGGTTAAAACACCGCTCTGGCGACCGGGTGATACAGGATCAAACCCGGGCGACGGCATTTGAGGATTTTTCGTCGACCGGGATTTGGACTGGATTAACTCGAGACCTGGCGAGAACATTTGAAGGAGTGTCGTCGACCAGGGACTGGCGGCTCCTGAGCCGACCCAGCTGCAATGGGTACCTCCGAAATCGGCGAGTATTTGCCTGAATGGCGAGGGACACCTGTCTCTGTACAAGAAATAAAGGGATACTCACGTAAAATCAATGTCAGGTTAGACATAAATAATAACCTGAGATTTCGCCTTGAGTATTAGCGGGCGTACGAAAAAAAAAAAAAAAAAAAAAAAAAAAAAAAAAAAAAAAAATGAAACCATGGATATCTGTCATGCAGAAGTAACAATCAGTAGTGTGATTTGTATGTTCACGCCATATTACTGGCACTCCAAAAGGCATCGACTTATGCTTCGGCGATTTTCGTAACCAACCTGCCAATGTATCGAACAAACTGCATTTGGCTTCCAAGATTTATTTGCATCATCAACTTTCGAATCGAAATAAAGTTCATATGCTTTCTTTAGTAATGGTGTAAAGTTTTTCTGGTCAACACGATCGGTAAAATATCCGCACACGTAACAGAACAGATCAGCCGAATTTCTACAACTTCTAGAAGCCATACTTTGCTCAGAATTATTTCAAAATACAGTAACTATTTGAAAAATCACGTAACATATGTCATGCATCTTTTAGCAGTATAAAAAGTAGAATTATGTTGCTTTTTATTAATTTTTAATAAGCTATATAGTAAAAATGAAACGGAGCAAATAACGGTTTCCCAAAAATATATTTATTCACAAATATCTTAAGAACCCGACGTGATAGAGATAAACGGATTTCAGATTTGAAATCAGCGCAAGAAACTGACCTAAGAACACTTATTCTTATATAAGAAAGAAAAATGTTGTTTGTCAGTGTTATCACTAATTATATTAATCTTCACATACCACTAAAATACCCTCTGCACTGGGCTAAGAATTATGGTGTCCATCTCAAATTCTAAAGGACCGTGTTTGATTCCCAGCAGAGGGAATATAATTTATGGATATATATTTTTCAGAACTAGTGGTCTCCCCTGTCATGCCCCCCCCGTGTTCTGGTAGTGAGACCGGATGCCTATCATTCTCGAAAAAAAGGGTGATAAAAATAGGTCCCATGTGCAGTTGCACATGTTAAAAATCCCTCGACAGTTGGAAATCATAAAGAGCAGGCCTTACATCTGCTGCCCTAGCAAAATTGAAAAATTAAGAATCCTACCCACCACAAAAACATTTATAGAATTGTGTGATTCCTACACATGGGGATTCTAGTTGGTGCTACGGAGTTCGTGCACTGTGCTGAGATCCTCCTTATGCGATGTAAGGGAGGAGATCGGAGCACTGATGGAGTTATCTGTGCAATAAAGATAGTCCTTAAAACCAAACCAAACCCTCTGCATACCACCAATGGTATGCCTAAAGCATGCAGAATTGCTGACCAATGCTTATACAGCATTAAAATGAAAGGCTAGAGAAACAGAATTACATAACAAGACACTATGTCTACATGGACTAGCAAATAACATGGAAATTTAACTTTCTTAAACAATTTCTTATAATAATCAATGCACTGTGTTGTTCCGTGGGGTCTCTGAAGAGACAAAGAAATAACAGAGCTGCTGCACTTCAGGCTTATCAAACAAGGCAACTAACATAAGGCTGTTCATGGAGCGGGCAACCTCTTCATGTAAAAACATTGCCACAGAAACCACGTCTGCAAAAGCATGTGACTGCTTGATGCAGTCTTCCTGCAAGGGGACCACCTGTGGTGGTGGTGGCTCCATAAGGAGTGCAAAAGAAAATGATGATGATTATATAGCAATCAATGGTGCGATTATATAGCAATCAATGATGATGATTATATAGCAATCAATGGTGCTTAAAATCTAGCATGCTATAAACTCTAATTTGAAACAAACCTGACTGATCCTTGGATGGAAGACTTGGCCCATCCTATGCTTCTCCGTAATGCTTCTTTCTATATACTTGTACCCTAACCACACTAGTAGTAGATACAGCAACCCAAATAAAACCATCAGATTCCTTAGCGATACCCGTATGTACCTAGCCTGTGGCTTCATACTTCACCTGAACTCATTTGCTGAGAACTGTGGACAGTAAATCAACAATGTGGTAAAGTTAAATAAAACTCTAAAGCACTGTGTCATTTAGATGTGCTGTTCATGCCTTAAGAGGAGAAACAGTATGGGATTTGGAGTCAAAATTTTTTTTTTAATATGAAAATTAGGATTAGTCTCTGATAAATTAGAATCTCCTGAATCGGAACACGTCTAAATCACCTGGCACAATACAATCTGAAAAGATGTATTTTGACTTTGAAAACTGTATTTCTTAAGAAATAATGCTTTTCCAATGAAGAAAATCATTAATTTCTCTGAACCTTCTGTTGTGTAGCTAATTTTCTAATGACATGCTTTATCAGTATACGTGAGATCTGGCAAAGAATTTTTTTTTCTATAGTGCTATAGAACTTCTGCCTGATCAAATTTATAATATACTGTCATAACAATTAACTTTATATTAATTTTACTAAAAAAAAATTTATTTTTAGAAACTAACTTTTAAGTTCTATAGCTGGTGATCTATTAAAGTTATCTTAAATCTAATCTGAAAAAAAAAAATAGTTTAAAAATATAATAAGTATCCTATTGGGTCAGAAAATACACAAGTAAACAACAAAGATTATGAGAATAAATGCAGGAAATGAAAACAAGATTGCACTTCAAGAAACAAGATGTAAAATTATACATATAACTGGGCAGAAATGTGGCACAAGTTGGAGGGACAGTTGGTGCTTTCAATTGGGAAATATACTGTTGTACATAATATACATACTTGCCCATTCAGTCATAACTGACTATGGGAATGCGCCTCTATGGTGACAGCCCTGAGCTGCTTATTTTCCTGGTGTTCCTTTCGATGTTTACTCCTCTCTTCTACTTCTGTGAAAGTTTCTTTTTGCCCAATCTGAGGTGGCACAATAGAAAGCATCGCCACTTGGTGCGATCGGCAGCTTCATCCTTCCAGGTTGCTGGATTTATGTCCAGTGCCCTCATGTCTCTTTGAATCTCAGCTGCGGTCGCCCAACTGTTCTTTTGCTATCTGCCAGTTGTCCGTAGAAGTACGGCTTTGAAAAATGAAGAACATAGAAAATAACAACCAAAAATAACAGGTAAGGTAGGTAAAGGATCCCGTTACACGCCCATTGAGGCATATTGGGAATATGGTGTTAGGCCCATATTTTCTTGACCATCGGCACACTAGGGGCGATGTGGTCAGCATCACGCCGGCAGCCTTAACCTTCCCAGAGTTGCTCTGGTACCAAATTCCTGTGGCTGGGTCGACCCCGGAGCCGTTTGCGGTCTAAAAAGTCCCATCTCAACTGGGGATCGAACCATGGACCACGAAGCTAGGAAGCCAGTGCACTAACCACTGCGCTACCGTGGCTACCAAGAAGTAACAGACTCCCAATAAGTTGGTGCTTCTGCAGAATAAAAGGATTGAAGTGGTATGACAAGATCACCAATGTGAAACTGATGACAAAAACCAGACAAGTGCCACTGCAACAAGAAATAAGAAGATGCTGGTGATGGATAGGACACTTGCTGATAGCATTACAAGGCAGCCTTTGTTCTGGAATCCCCAGGGTAAGAGAGGTGGGGGGAGGGGGGCTGAAAAACATTTTCTTTAATTTTGGTCAGTGTGCTCTTATTCTCCCATTCTGCAGAATGGGAGAAGACTAGCTACCACGGCAAGCATGGGAATCTAAGAGCCAGGGATCCAGACCTCCAGGACGACCCAAATTCCGCTGGGAGGACAACATTAGACAATCTTTGAAGGACACAGGACTAGAATGGAACCAAGCCAGGAGGAAGACAGCCGATAGAATAGTATGGCACTCTCTCTTACAAACCTCTACACCTCACAGTGGAAGAGGAACAACTAAGTAAGTAAGTAAGTGCTTCTTAAGTTCATTTTCGCGTGGGAGTTAAGTGTTTGAGATCCTCACATGTGGGTCTAGTCTTTTATAGACACACATGTGAGCGCACATAAGTAAATGGTAAGTGCTATTACTTGCGTGCCGTCGTGCACTATATTTGAACAGAATAGCACGGCTTGCTGCGACGATCTGTTGTCATCGAGCTATGATGCTTGTGGCATTATGATATATCATTGGTCTGGTATAGACATGATTTTTGGCCAGGGGTCTTATCCCACTTCTAGTAAGGACCCGGCCGCGATATATTAATATTCATCTATGAGATGAGATTGATGTCCTTGCGCCCAATGTGCCAAGATTATTATATTATGAAGATTCAGCCGTAATTCGGCTTATTATCGTACCAAGCCTGAGGTACTCTATTTTCCCTACAGCGTCATGGTAGAACTTCAGTCTGACTCGATATGTCAGGCTGCTAGTGCGTCCCTCTGACGCCAGGAACGAATTGAAGTCATAATGACCAGTGATGTCGGTCAACTGCCATGTTGCCTGTGTTATATGCCCATGCTTATTTGATGATGTACTTTGTTGATGTTCACCTGCCTATGATGTCGCTGTACCTCATCCCAATAAACTGTGGCGTAATTATTGTTAAACAATGGGTCCATCCTACTTGACTTATCAGTTGGTCAATCTTACGATCCAGTCGTTGCTGTTACATTAACATTGTCACCATTCGCCATCCATACGGCCCACGATAGAATTCGCATCAGTCACCCCATCACAACACGAGAAAACACACTTTTTAACAGTGCTCTTATTCACTTTAGATCACTTTGGCTTGTGAAAAGCCATGTGGATATCCTTTGTTACTCATAATGGCAAATGTGAGCAATAGCTATCTTACTTACTTACTTAGTCGTTCCCCTTCTACCGTGAGGTGTAGAGGTTTGGAAGAGAGAGCGCCAGACTATCCTATCGGCTGTCTTCCTCCTGGCCTGGTTCCATTCTAGTCCTCAGTCCTTCAAAGATTGTCTAATGTTGTCCTCCCAGCGGACTCTGGGTCGTCCTGGGGGTCTGGATCCTTGGCTCTTTGTTTCCCATGCTTGTCGTGGTAGCCGATCTTCTCCCATTCTGCAGACATGGCCAAACCATTTTAATTGGGACTGTTCTACTTGGGTCTGCAGGGGGTAGGATTTAAGGCCTTGATGTATCGTCTGGCTATCACGGGATGAAATTTTAGAAGCCAGTTCTGATTTAGAAAGTGAATTAGACGATATGAATTGTACTGAGGCTAGTGAAATAGAAAGTGATGACTGTAGTGAGACTGTGGAATTTAATGCCAGTTCACCTTTTGTCTGGGCTGACAAAGACATTCTCTCCAACTTATAAAAGAAAGTTTTAATTTTTTTTTTTAGATTATATGCATTGGAAATAATGTGCTAATAAAATGAAAATGTATACTTTTTAGTTATGGATCATAAGATCGTGTTTTTTTTTTCTCTTTAAATCTGATTTTGTATCATTTATGTTTGTGCATTACTGTTCTATGGGAGATTTTCTGTAAAGTGAATAAATGTATCCTCTTGTAAGTTCATAATTTTTCCTTGTCATTTGTTCTTTTTCCTTTCTACTTCATGGGTGCATATTACATACATGCCAAATGCTATGGTTTACCCATAATCTGTACATGGTGTTTGCATTTTCAGATGTGTACACCCTGTACATAATTTCTGTACAGGTTTTCTAACCCATTCCCCTTATTACTGTGTCTCAGAGTTCTTTTATTAGGTCCTATTGAACACAGGATTTCCCAGTCTGTTAGTGATAATTAAGCACAGAAATAGACTAAATGATGACACCATCACATTATTTTTAGAGTGTAAAATAAACTCAGACATTTATTGTTTGGGTTTTAAAACAAGTGAAGACCTGCTTTAAAAGGCAAAGTCTACGTGCCTCATTTATACTGCAGTCCAATGTAATTGAAAATATTTTTACATGAATTAACTCTTTTGATATGTTTTTTTCAGTCTTTGTACAGGTTTTGTGGGTCTTTGTACAGGTTTTGGATTTTTTGTACAAGTTTTTCATCTCCGAGGTGTGGCATGTATGATATTATGTAATTTTAATCTATTTTAGCAACAAAATAAGCACCATATACAAAGATGTTAGTTTTACTGTTATAGATTCGCATAAAACACGCTTCACACAAACATTAAAAGTGTCTAAGGCAGGGTTTTTTTTGGCCTGTGGTCTTTGTACGCCCGGGAGATCCATGAAAATGTTCTAGGGTGTTCGTGTAAAAATTTGAATTATTTTCACCAAAATGTTTACTTGGAAAATTGTCATAGATTTTTACAATTAAAGAAATATATTCTTTTTACAGACCATGTTAGCATTTCTTCTTCTTCTTCGTACTCTCAGACGTCTGCTTGAATGCTTTCTAAAAAAAAAAAAGAAAAAAAAAAAAAAGCAGTGAGCAGCTTCAGGCTATTTGTATCTCAATGGAGTTTTTCCAGGACCTTTACTGGTGACAGCCATATGTGCTTTCTCCGTTGCTCATATGTTAGGCATCTTTGAAGCAGACGTTCAGCTGTCATTTTATCTTTGCCACAGTTACACTCATCTGTAGTTCCTATCTTTAGCTTGTTGAATAGATGGTATTCCAATCTGTTGTGGCCTGAGTGGAGTCTGAAGATTACCACTTGTTCTCCTCTGCTGAGCTGGTAATATGCATTACTTTGTGTGTGGCCTGAATGCTCTGCTTCCGATTTGCTCTTATATCTGATTCTGATAAACATTTGTGTATTTCAGTATGACTGTATGTAAAGTAACATTTTGTGAAAAAATGTATTATTTGTATGGGAAAAATTTTAATTACACATCTGTGTACAGTTTTTTCTAAGAAGGAGTCTGTAACCTTCACCGGACAATCAAAGGGGCCCCTAACCTTTACTGGACAATCAAAGGCATCCGTAACCTTCACCAGACAATCAAAAGTGTCCATAACCTTCACCGAATAATCAAAAGTGTCCATAACCTTAACTGCACAATCAAAAGCGTCCATAAACTTCACCAGACAATCAAAGGGGTCCATAACCTTCACCAGACAATCAAAGGCATCTGTAACCTTCACCGGACAATCAAAAGTGTCCATACCTTCACCAGACAATCAAAGGCATCCGTAACCTTCACTGGACAATCAAAAGTATCCATAACCTTCACTGGACAATCAAAGGCGCCCATAACCTTCACCGAACAATCAAAGGGGTCCATGGTACAAGAAAGATTAAGACCCACTGGTCAAAGAGAAAGGAAACTGCTTGCAGCATCCAGCTTTTGCGTACAGACAGTCATTCACTCATTAGCTTTCAGTTCTCCATGAAGCAGAGACCTTCAACAAATTCACGCCAAGCCTTCTGACCTGAGCCTGCTGTATGAAGATTTTTCCACGTTTTAATTTTTAAAAATAACTTTCATGTCTCTCTCCAGTCCCCTTCTCCATATTTTTTTGGGTCTCCCACTAGTTTTCTTACTCTGGGGACTGTAAAATAAAGAGTTGCCTTGTAAAGCTATCAGCTGCTTTCCTCAATGTGTATCTTATCCAACGCCAGCACCTTCTCTGTACTTGCTGCACTGGTATTTGATTCTTTATATAAGTGCCTTAATGATGATCTTGTCATATCATTTCAATCATTCAAGGAGCTGTGCTGGTGTAATGGTTACCACATTGCGCTGGTGATCGGGTGATCGAGGTTCAAGCCCGGGCGAGTACATTTGAGAGAGTGTCGTCGACTGAGACTCGATTAATTCGAGCCCTGGCGAAGACATTTGAAGGAGTGTCCTCGACCAGGGACTGGCGGCTCCTGAGTTGACCCAGCTCTAATGGGTACCCTCAGAAGACGGCGAGTATCTGCCTGAATGGCGAGTGGACGACTGTCAGTGAGCAGAGACAAAGGGATACTCACGTAAAAATCAGTCTCAGGTTAGATATACTAACCAGAGATTCTCGCCTCTAGTAATAGCGAGCATATGTTAAAAAAAATAATAAAAAAATCATTCTACTCTGCACAACCACCCATTTATCATCATCATTTTCCTTTTCGCTCCCTTTGGAGCATGAAGGCACCATGGCAACTGGAGCCCTTCCATGAAGCCTGCACAAATAATTCACATGCTCATGCAGTGGTGTTTTCTGTAGCCATTCATTTTACATGATGTGATTGCCAGACCCATGCACAACCTATTTAGTTGTCTTGCACGACATTCACCCATTTATGAAAGTCTGTCATTTATTGGCTGTTATTTTTGTTCTCCATATTTTAGAGGAATATAATAGGTCTGGCTTTACAACTGATTTGAAGATTCTTACTTTTGTGCTGGACTTGGTTTTTTTTTCAGATTTCTACGTTTCCTAATGCTACAAAATTTTTTTTCTGCCTTTTGTATTCCAATTTTAACATCACTGACAAAAAGAGAGAAATAAAAACGGACTTGAAATTTTTTTAAACAAAACTTGCCTCCAGTTAAACTGAGATAGCTAGGTGGCTAGATAGTATCCTCCACTTCAATAAATGTAGTTAACAACACCAGATCTTTAAAAATAAAACTTGCCTCCAACCGAACTGATCAACAGAAATGGAATCCAGTGGACTCTGACCAAACAGCTTAACGATCTAGATTCTGCCGATGACCTGGAACTTCTGTCCCAAAGCCGTAAGCAGAAGCAAGACAAAATTAAAACACTTGATGAAAGATCACAGCAAGTGGGTTTGAAAATACACTGGGAAAAGACAAAGATAATGAGAATAAATGCAGGCAAACTTGTGGTGGAAGAAACACTATTAGAAGATACAGAATCCTTACAATTACCTTAGCAGCAATATAGACATTTAGAGGAACAGACAATCATATCCAAACAAGAATACAAAATGCTAGAGGAGCTTTCACTGCATTGGGAAATATTTTTCAATTCCAATGTCAAGTCAGCCCTATTTTATGGCTCTGAAACATGGACAGCAACAAAAACAAAAAGTTAGTTACATTCATAAATGGGTGCTTGCGTAGAACAAAAGGACTGAAGTGGTATGACAAGATCATTAATGTGCAACTGGAGGCACTGGAGTTGGATCAGAGACACACTGAAAAAAACCTGTTGATAGCATTACAAGACAGTACTTGCTCTGGAACCCCCAGTGTAAAAGAGGTACAGGAAATAACACATGGAGAAGAGAACTGGAGACAGACATGAAGATAACATGGAAATACCTGGAGCTGATGGCATGAGACAGAAAGACTTAGCATAGGTTTCTTGTAGGCCTAATGTTCCTTGAGGAACTGAAGAGTTTTGAATGAAACTAAACTGATATCATGTGATGTGCTTGACTAACTGGTTACCTTTAGTAGGCCTACTACTGAGTCTGCATTTGTTTTTTCTTGTGGCGTGTGCCATCTTTTAATGAGGGGCACACTTTTAAGTCTGGACAGAAGTACTCCAGTTATACCAAAGTGCAGCTGCCAGTTTTTTTTTTTTTTTTTTTTTGGGGGGGGGGGGATGAACTGTTTTAACTCAAGTAGGGGTCTACTGCACAGTTGGTGTTGTTAAGTGGTAAGCCCTTAATTAACAGACTACTAGTATCTATCGGCTTGCACGATAAAACCCTGATATGGGCTTGTCCTGAAAAGGACTGCTAGTTATACCGGCTGCCGAAGTTTGATAAGACCTGGTATTAACATGAGTTTGATTTTTTTAAAACTAAGTCCTACTGTTATATGGGGTCGCAAAAAGAAGAGAACTCTGCCTCAACTCTAGTGCAGCACTGCGATGGATTACTAGTATCAGTTAGCATGATGAATGAATGAACGAACTTTATTTTCAAAGGGTTAAGAATTTGGCACGCATGCCCGTCTGATATTCTGCCCTTCCTCTCTCTCTCATCATGTATACTATATCCTTTCATCCTCACATTTACTTTAAGCATAATTAAGGCATTTATCATTATAAAAGTAATATTACATTTGCAATAATCATCATCACCCGTGTGTTGCCGGGGCCCGAAAGGGGAGCAAAGAATAGTAACACTGCACCCTACCACGCATGTCGTAAAAAGCGACTAAGGAGGGTTGGGCATGGGGCGGCTGTTTACCCCATCCCGTAAAAACTTCGCACAGTGGGCTGATCACCTGCTTGCCAACCAATCTGATTACGGAAACAACGATAGATTGTTTGGTCTGTTTTTGTTCCACAAAGACGCCACTAGGCGTGGTGGAAACGGCAATAGATTGATCAATTTGTTGTTGCCCTAAGACGCCACTAGGCGTACTGGCCACATACTGCTTTGCCGGTTGGTGGCTAAGGATGGAAGAAGAAGAAGAATAATCATCATAATTAAAGTACGTTTTTAAAATAAATAAAATAAAAATAATAATAAAAAAATAAAAATAATAATAATAATGAATTTAAAAATAAAATAAATAAAAATAAACATTAAAAAAAAACAAAAAAAAACAACAACAAGACATAAAAATCGAATTCTTCGTACAGTAAATTAGTGATTTGAGACATATTCAGAAGTATGTTATAAGAACTCGTGAAATTTTCAAACGGTGTGCAACTAAATGACTCAGGGACTTTTTTAAGGATCATCAAGATGAGGTGGGGTAAACAGTTACTTTCCTCGCTGTCTTTGCGTCCCAAACTCAAGACCAGAATCAGACTAGGTAGATAGTTAGATAGACATATACGAAAGCAATTAATTTGCGAAGGGTTGAAAATCGGGCACAGTCCCCTCTTGCATTCTTCCTTCCTCTTGCTCATCTTTTATTACTGTTACTCAAACATTCTCCAGCGTACTGAAAGTATTAATGTAAGGGCAGTGCAACATTACAAGGAAGTATAACAGCATACATTAACAGTACCTGATCATAAAATTAAGAATATAAGTTATTAAGAATATAATATTAAGAATAAGTATATTGTAATGAAAACTAGATCATCAGAGCCTCCATACAGTATATTAGATAAAAGTACAACACAATCAGTTAGGGTGGCATATAATCAGCACTCATAAAGTATTTGAACAGTATACGATTGTATGAGTAAGGACTGTGCGTGTGAAGAACTGATAAGGGCTAATCCTGATAAGACCTGCTAGCTACACCAGCAGTCGATAAAACGAAATGCAATAAGACCTGAAATCACCTCGAGTTTATAGGTTTCTTAACACAGCGAGATACCTTACTCTCTACTCTGATTGGCTGGACTGCACAAACCAACTGAATACAACATAATTTATCAGACAGGGGGAAAATTATTAAAAACTTAATTAATTAATCGCTGAAAGGGTAAACTACAAGGTTTTTAATATGCATAAACTAAGGCTCTTATTAAAGCTTGTTTTTTTTATATTAATGATAAAAATATCTGGTTCAACCTCTGATGGGTTATAATTAGGATATATATTGTTTTCAATTCCAAATAATATGAACAACTGCCAATATGGGAAAGTGGCATCACATCTGTCAAATCATTGTAAATAGGGAAAATCACAATTACCAATTATGCTTGTCAGTTAAAAAAAAAAAAAAAAAACCTAATAAACAAAAACTAGATAAAACTGAACAAAATCAAGCAGAAACTTCAAACAAGAATAATATTAAGGGGGAAGGGTTGGTGGTTCCAGTTATGTAACTGACTTTAACAGATATTTAATTGTCTTTCACCTGTCAAAAATCATATGCATTGTAAGAACAGCATCAGACTTTCACATTCCCAGCCACTATATATTAACCTTTGTTTGTGTTAAATATTGTTTGACTATATTATGCAGTTCCCTAGGTCTGAATATTCTTAACACTTCTATATTTATAGGTAAATTTGATGCCTGCAAATAATCTAATATTGGTATTCTCATTTGTTCATACCTCATACATTTTAACAAGAAATGTTCTATATTATTGTCTTGAAGACATACTGCACAGTAAGGTTCTTCTATTCTGAAATAGCCTTTTCCCAGCTGTAGTCTGAGAAGTTTCTTATTACTGGGAATTTTCAATTCCCTAGATATCTGACATTTTCTTGTTGGAGCCTTGAACATCTTATATGCATGTCTTCCTTTCAGATTTTTTATCCCACTCTGCTTTCCATTCATCTGTTATTAAATCTTTAACTAAGCTCTTAATCTTTAATAATGCCATATTTTGCTCTTTTTATGTGTGCTATTGATCTTTAGTCTAATTTCTAGTACATTGATGATCTTACTGTCTGGTAATGCTGTAATACTTACCACTTTGCCACTGATCTGGAAAATCCTTAACATTGGGCGGTTTTTGTTCAACTTTATGAGTAGGCCTATTGATTTGTTGGACTTTTGTATGGTTCTCAACACCCTTATTCTTTGAATCAATGTTCAGATTATTGGTTTTCTCCATCACTTTATTTTTCTTATTTGTTTCCTTTGAAGCTTGTATCTTGTGTCCTTCCTTTTCTCCATTCGTATTCCATATTTCTCCTTGATCATCATTCTGTGAGTAAGCTTGTACTATTTCAGCCCATGATTTTCTGGAGATACTGCCTGTTTTCAATCTTGTTAGAGCCAGCATGTCTTCTGGAATAATTTTCCTTATTTACCTTTTCTGTAGGCCGGCTGTGTTACATAGGCCTAAACACTTTCTTCTTCTGTCTTGAATTTGCAGTTTTCGAACTTAGCTCTGCTAATAACTTCACTCTTATGAAAATGCATTTCGTACGACAGTGCTCGCTGTCTAAAGCCAATTTTGCTTACAGAGTAGGTAATGTAATCACTTATTATAATTCATAGTAACACGTAACTTACTTGTAGGTTTACCTCTTGTTGACGTCTTGAACCTACAATCTCGCCAGGTGTTTTCTTTTGTTTTGTGTTTCAAAGCCAAAACAGACTCTCGCAAACAACTGTGATTTTGGCACAATTTATTTGACCGGCATTTATTTTATTTATGAAAAACATATCCCGTTCAACTTCTGATTGTTATAATTAGCAGGCGTAGTGTCTCTAATTCCAGATAATATTTTCAATTGTCAATACCCGAGCTATTGTTTCTCATTTCCAATTATTGTATTCTACATAGAGTAAATTAAAAATATAAAATTGTGATGATGCACTTGCGTGTTTTTTGTTTTTTTTTGGAACAGGTTATTAAAATTTTATTTTTTTACCAAGCCACTCCCATGTTCTTTGATAATCTTTACCGTTAGTGCCGTCGAGTATTATAATATGTGTATTTTTAGGGTTGGGGTTAGGGTACCCTAACCCAAATCCTAACTCAATACACATATTATACATACTCGACGGCACTAAAGGTAAAGATTCTTGGTAGTCTACTACTTTGTCCCGCGGTAATCTCCTCAGACCAGTCATATGGGGGGGAGGGGGGGAGGGTGGGTATTAAAGCTTGTGGTGTTTGGAGTGATACTTAAATCATTATTTATTTGTCATCATCATTATGTCTGGCAAAGCACCAGACAGTGATGGAATTCCTCCCGATATAATCAAATGCTGTAAGAGCACACTATTACACCCCTTGCATATGATGCTGCGCTGCCAGTGCTGGGAGGAGACAACTTTTCCTCAAGACATGCAAGGTGCCAAAATTGTAACGCTGTATAAAAATAAAGGAGACAGAAGTGGTTGCAATAACTACAGAGGCATCTCTCTTTGTATTATTGATAAGGTTTTTGCCAGAGCAATCTTAATGCGACTACACAAGTTAGCTGAGCGCATATATCTAGAGTCGCAGGGTGGATTTCGAGCTAGTAGATCAACAATATACATGATCTTTTCTCTCCGCCAGCTTCAGGAAAAATCAAGAGAGCAGAAAAGGTATTTATATATCGATCACTATCGATAAACATGAATTGGCAGTGGTGCACCACTTCACATACCTGGGATCTACCATCAACGACAAACTCTCTCTGGACACATAAACTGACAGGCGCATTGGCAAAGCTGCAACCACCTTTGCCCGCCTAACAACGCATGTTTGGGGAAACTCCAAACTCACAACGAAGACCATAGCTGCGGTATATAACGCCTGCGTCACCAGCACATTTCTGTATGGCAGCGTGATATGGACAACCTATGATAAGCAAGAAAGAAGGCTTAATACCTTCCATCTACGGTGTCTACGCCACATCCTCGTATTTCGTGGAAGGACAAAGTGACAAATGTCGAGGTATTGTCACATGCTGGCTTTTAATGCTGTGGTGAAAATACAGTGATACAACGTTAAAATATCTCCAATTATAAAGATAACGGGTAAAATAACACGCAGGGATACAAATATAGGCAAGATATGCCGAGGCTTCTTCACCTACGCCAGCGCATTCTAGCGCCATTCAAACTAACTAGTTGGAACATGCAAACTAAACGACATATCCTTTTAGACGGGGTAGAAACGGAGATAAAAGAAAAAAATTATGACGGTCTGAACACGTGTTTGAATCTAAAATGCAAAAAGACGCAATTTGTAGTTTAAAGGAAAAATTACGCCACTAGTTGACACAATGTAAGGAAATGGACAAAAAAAGACCTTAGCTCTTATTCGAAACAGACGTATCTTAGACGTTTTACCGTAATTGGTCGTTTTAATTTGAATATAGCGGCAAACGCCGTATACGAAGGTTCAAAAACAAATTTCAAAACTAACCTTGAGAAAAGTAGGTTTTTCTTTAATAATAAGTTTATGAAAATAAAACCTAGCTAGTTTGATAGCCCATCTTGAGCAGAGAAATAATATACTTTTAATTACACAGACGGACAGATAACACGGAAGATATTGACGAAAGACTGTATTGTTCAATACAGACTAGCGAACAGTTTTTTGTGCATATTTTCACTAAAGTTACATTTTGACGCGTCCTTGAGCCGAACGCATAGAATCAAACTGCAGATGAACTAGGGGCAAAGTCGGAGGATAGTAGCTACAAATAACTTAGCATAGAAATCGTATAAGTAAGTGGGGCAGGTTTGTGTAGTTTTTTCTTGTAGTTAGTCCAAAAAAACAAGCGTAATTTTGGAAAAGCCAAGTTGAGACGGACAGACCGACAGAAAAATATTACATACTAGACTGAGACTGGACTGAAATTGGACATTTATATTTTGAATATTTGAAAAGTTAGAGGGGAAGTCCGCTGATTGGACAAAAGCATTTATATTATTGAAAAAGAGACGCACGCTTGTGCCATTTTATAGAAGACTGTCCATTGACACAGTACGTTACTGCTAGAGGTGATTTCCAGGAATTATTAAATAAAAATCAGCGGGACGCCCTAATCTAGCCAGCAGCTCAGCTGAGTTTTGCTAGTACTACGTAACTGTGTTCTCAATTCTGAATTGTGAGTTTCTGATCTGGCACTACGCTTGTGCCAGATGCTTTTGTAGAAGTACAAGAGCGGATGTCTGTGCAGCCTAACATTTTACTCCAGCTACTGAGAGGAGTGGGCCACAAGAATTCTGTACTACATCGTCACAGGCCAGTTAAGTGCAAACCTGGCCTGCTGTAGATTCATCAACTGTGTCCACCATCAATAAAGAAATAAAATCTTGTTATATAAACACTAATATCAGTCCATATGTCAAGGACAAGGAACTTTATAATCATAGATTGGGCATGATGACGCCACCCCAACTAAACATCCAGTGCTAGTTTTTCCCAAGACATTGTAGATATTATTAATATTACCCAGTGGAACAATATACCTATGTACAAAAATTTCATTTGATTATGCAATATATATATATATGCCTTTTATTGATAAATACATATTGTTTCATATGTTCTGACCAAAAGAAACAATTGGTTCAGGACTAATAAATTAAAAAAATTTTCAAACTTAAACTCTAACAGCCAGTGTTAGTTCAGTTTATCATAGAGTTTATTATTATTATTAGACTTATTATTTACATGTGTGTGTCTGTGTATTTTATTACCTACACATTACATTTCAGTACCCTAGACTTTTAACGTAGCTAACATTCATAATAGTAGAATAGGTCTGTTTGAGGTCGTAAGTGGTAGCAGAAAGGCCTTCTGTAACTCACATAAACTTTTATCTCAGGAGCCTTCACAGCTGACCTCATCCAGTACACTAGGTAACATAACAACCATACAATAACATCAAAAACCACTACAAATATTGGGGTCTTGTTCGGGGATTAAGTTTATCAAAGATATTAGGGTCTCGTGGTCCGGGAATTAAACTATTGGGGGCATAAGGGTATAAATTTAAAAGTGTCCCTTAAATTAAAAGTGGAAAGTAAAAGTTGATGAATCTTCACAGCCAGTGGTGATTAATTAATTAATATATTACCTTGGTAATTACACTTTGTTGTTTACCTTAGTCATTGTTAAATTGTGTGAGTTAGTATGGCAGATCTAGCAAAATTTAGATCGGCTGCTGTGCTGACGGCGAAGGAAATGAACATGGAGGGTCAAGTTTTAATTCAATATGTAACTTCAGAATGTGACAAGTATATTGAAAGGGAAGATAGGAGGTTAGCTGAAGAGAAGAGGTTACAAATTGAGGCTGATAAAGAACTTAAGAGGCTGCAGATTGAGGCTGACAAAGAGGCTAAGGCATTGGAGGCAGATAGGGAGATTAAAAGGCTCCAATTAGAAGATAAGAGATTGACTGCCGAAAGGGAAGCAGAAGATAGGAGATTACAAAGGGAGCACGAATTACGACTAAGGGAGCTGAAATTACAAGGCCATGCTCCTGAAAATGGTGCCAGCCCCTTTCCCTCAGATGCTACGCCTAGTCAGGGAGCCTCAACCTCAGCTATGGGGTTTCATTTAGACCATTTTGTTGAGAAAGACGATGACATCGAGGGGTACCTCAGTAGCTTCGAATTATTAGCTACTACGTATGGGTTAGAGAGAGAGAGGTGGAGTCTTAAGTTATCCCAAGGGCTTAGAGGTACTTCGTATGAAGTTTTTGCTAAGATGCATAGAGACGACCAAGACAATTATGACATGCTAAAGCAGGCTTTGTTATTGAGATATGAAAAGAATGGTGAATTTTATCGTAAGAAGTTTAGAAATGCCAAACTGTTGTCTGGGGAGACATACCACCAATTCTCTGCCAGACTGGAAACCTATTTGGAGAAATGGACTGCTCTGGGGAAGACCCAAGATCTCAAAGAGATGATCATGATAGAGCAATTAAGAGAGTCCATGGCTCCAGACCTGAGAAAATTTCTCATGGAACAAGGTGCAGAGAGGTTGGGGGAGGTTTTGAATGTCGCTGAGAGGTATCAGGCAGCCCAGGCAGAGGTAAGTGGCACTAAAAAGAAGCATATAGAAAATTTTAAAGCTCCACAGCAATTAAGTAAATTTGATACCAGAGAACAAGGTAATAAAGGCAGGACAAATTTTGATAGGCCACGAAATGATTATCGTGATAGAAACTCACAGTTCAATGACCAAAAATATAATGAAAGAAAACCGTTTAACCAAGGAAAGAGATGGTGCAAATGGTGTAAAAAAGACAACCATAACACCGAATTGTGTAAAAAGAAACCTTCAAACATTGCTGCAATGAAATCGGGGAACCAAAGATCAAAGGTTAATCCTAATGGACAGCAGGAACCTTATCATCCCCCAATTTGTGAGGATGTTATTTGTAATGGGGTCACCATCAGGTGCCTATATGATACAGGTTTGGATTATGATTCAGTTGTGAAGTCTACACTCAATAAAACAGTTGCAAAAAAGATTACATCATTCGAAATGAAATGCTACAGAAGGATGTTGAGAATACCCTGGACAGAAAAAAAGACCAACAGAGAAGTACTGCACTCACTAAACGTACAGGAACATTGGCTCCTAAATACCATCGCAATAAGGAAGCTGAAATTTTTCGGTCATATAAAAAGACATAATAGTCTGGAAAAAACAGTGATGGAAGGCATGGTCCCTGGAAAAAGGGGAAGGGGTCGACCTAGACGACGGTGGACCCAGGACATCACAGAGAGTCTGAACTTGTCTTTCGCTGATGCAGGTCGACTTGCCCAGAATCGTGATGCGTTCAGAGCAGCTGTAATGGAGACAACGTTCTGGAAAGAATATGTCACATGATGATGATGTGAAGTCTAGCCTAGTGGACCCAAGTCAGTATACCACAGAAACAGTGGAAATACAAGGGGCGACTAAGGACATACCACTCATGACACTTCCCATCGCAAGGATAACGGTGAAAACTCGCTATGTGGAAGGAGAAATCAGAGCAGCAGTGATAGATGAACCAATCTACCCTCTGATATTGGGGTGTAGATACGTCTTCTTGGGGAATCCCGAGAGACCTGTGATCCTGGCGACAGTGCAGACCAGGTCACAGAAAAAGGAGGAAGAAGGTGAACCTATAAATGCTCATCCAGAAGAGATGAGGAAGGCGCAGGCTGAGGATAGGACACTCAAGCCATGTTTTAAGAAATTGCCCAAATGTCACACACCTCCAAGCAAGGGAGAGTACTTTATGAAGAACAAACTGATCTACAGGAAGGCCGGAACTGGAACAAATGGTCACAACCAGCTGGTTCTTCCCGCTTCATAAAGGAATAAAGTGATGGAACTAGGGCATGCGATTCCCTTCAGTGGTCACATGGGGATCAGCGCAACAGGACAGCGTATAGCTTGTCATTACTTCTGGCCAGGGATAACGGAGGATATAAAAAGATATGTCAAATCCTGTCCAGAATGTCAAAGGGTAGCTCCAAAGCATTGGACTGCTCCTGCAACTCCAAGGGAAATGCCCATAGTGGGAACACCTTTTGAGAGGGTTGCAGTGGATATTGTGGGACCTCTCACTCGGACCAAGAGGAGGAACAGTTACATCCTTACTCTGGTGGACACTTGTTCTATGTGGGGAGAGGCGGTAGCCCTGCCATCAATTGATTCGAAACATGTAGCAGAGGCACTACTTACAATATTCACAAGATTAGGATTCCCGCATCAAATCTTGACTGATAATGGCTCACAGTTCAAGGGGAAACTAACGGAAGAAGTTTTTAAGCTATTTCAAGCCAGACACTTTCATTGTAGTCCGTACCATCCACAAGGGAACGGCCAGGTAGAGAGGTTCAATGGGACTCTCATTTCTATCCCGAGGAAGCTGACACATGAAAAACCGGATATGTGGGATCAATTTCTGCCCGCAGCGTTGTTTGCGTATCGGGAGGTACCACATAGTTCAACCGGGATGGCTCCCGCAACCCTGCTATTTGGGAGGCCAATAAAAGGTCCATTAGAAGCCTTATTATGGACCTGGATAGATAAGAAAGCAGAAGAGACTGTTACCTCATCATATCAATATGTGAACGAGCTGACCACTCGTCTGAAAGCTGGATGGAAACTGGCAAATGATAATTTGAGACAAGCCAGGAAGAAACATGCAGCGTATTTTAATAGGAAAGCAAAGGACAGAGAATTAGCTGTGGGAGAGAAGGTGCTTCTTTTACTACCCGGCAGCCAGAATAAGTTACAAATTGGATGGATAGGTCCATATACGGTTCTAGAGAAGGTGTCTAGAACAAACTATAAAACTGACAAAAAGGGGAAGGAGAAGATATATCATGTAAACCTTTTAAAGAAGTATCTGGACAGACCACTCCAGGAAAGCACCCACTTACTGACCTTGGCTATCGCCACTAAAATGAAAAAGGAACCACTCACCTCAGATGAATACCCATTGCATCCCTGTGAGACGGCCGCACAGGTAAAAGTCAGTAAACACCTGACTAAAAATCAGAGGGAGAGAGTTCAACAGGTTCTGGAGGAACATACAGATGTATTAACAGATAAACCAGGACATACAAATTTGCTACAGTATGACATGAAGCTGGTAGACTCAAACCCAATCTATATGAGAGCCTATTCTGTTCCGTTCGCTAAGGAGAAGGCATTGAAAGAGGAAATAGATTATTTCTTGAAAGAAGGGATTATTTCACACAGTGAATCTTCTTTTAGCTCCAGTGTAGTTTTGTTGAGGAAACCGTCTGGGGAACATAGACTGTGCATAGATTACAGGGAACTGAATGCTGTCACAGAAGAACAAGTGGATCCATTACCAGACACAAAACAGTTATTTGCCAGATTGAACAAGGCAAAATACTTTTCGAAGGTGGATCTTAGCAAAGGCTATTACCAGATTCCAGTGAAGCCTGAAGTTAGACCTTATTTAGCTTTTAGCACCTCGGAAGGACATTATGAATTCAACATGCTACCATTCGGATTGAAAAATGCTCCGACTGTATTTTCTAGGATGATGCGCAAATTGTTGGATCCCTTGAATAATCCATGTATCACAAATTTCATGGATGATATTCTCGTCGCCACAGAAACATTTGAAGAACACATTAACTCTCTGAAAATGTTATTTGATAGGCTCAGAGAAGCGAACTTAACTGCTAGACCAACAAAATGTTGTATTGGATGCTTTTCTTCTTCTTTGATCCATAACCGCCAACCGTCAAAGCAGTCAGCGGCCATCACGCCTGGTGGCGTCTTGTAGGGCAGCAACAAATTGATTCCACTTTGCTCGGTCGGCGGCCATCCTTCGTACAGTGCCCCAACTGTGGTTCATTCTTTGCATCTCAGCTTCCACAGTTCTCCGCCAAGTTGTTTTTGGTCGGCCTCTCTTTCGCTTTCCCTCGGGGGTCCATAGCATAGCTGTTCTTGCGATGGTATCAGGGTCCCTTCTGAGGACATGGCCAACCCAACTCCAGCGTCTGCCAGCTATGATGGTGTGCATGTCCTCCTGGTTACTCCGAATAAGTAGTTCTTGGTTGCTGATGGTGTTTGGCCAAAAGATTCGGAGAATTTTCCTTAGGCAGATTGTGTGGAAGGAGGACAGTTTCGACATTTCCTTCTCTGTTACTCTCCAACATTCCGCACCATAGAGAAGCACAGAAAGTACGCAGCTCTCATACAGTCTTAATTTGGTGTTTGTGCTGTACTGGGAAGACTTCCAAATGTTGTTGAGAATAGCAAAGGCTGTTCTCGCTTTATTCATTCTGTTGTTAATGTCCTTGCTTGTTCCGCCGTCAGGTGTTACTATGCTTCCTAAGTAAGTAAATGTGTCTGTCTGTTCTAACTTCTGGTTCCTTACTGTTATTGGCTCAGGATTGCCCACATTTAGTGTCATGACCTCTGTCTTCTTCAGATTGATGTTCAGGCCAACCTGCTGGCCATACTTATTCAGTCTATCAGTTTTGTCTTGAATGTGTTGGTGTGAATGCGCGAGCAGTGCAATGTCATCTGAGCCCTCAGAATTTTCCATAGGCTGTCCCTGTGTATGCTGTCGAAAGCCTTTTCAAAATCAACAAAGTTAATGTACAGCTGTCTCTGCCATTCTGAGCACTGCTCTATAATGTTCCTGAGGGCAAATATATGATCTGCACATCTTCTGTTCTTTCTGAAGCCCGCTTGTTCTTTCCTCAGTTTATGGTCAACTGCTTTTGAAATTCTCTGGATGATTATCCTGCCTAGTATTTTGCTGGGAACTGAGAGGAGGGTAATTCCTCTCCAGTTATTGCAGTCTGCAAGGTCGCCCTTCTTGGGCAATTTGACAATTGTTCCTTTACTCCACTCTGTTGGTGTTGTCTCAGTTTCCCAGACTTGTGCAAATAGTGGTTCTAATAGTTCTGCTGCTAGTTCAGGGTCTGTCTTGAATAGCTCAGCATTCAGATTGTCATGACCAGGCGCTTTTCCATTTTTTAGCCCTTTGATAGCTGTGATAATTTCTTCTTTTCGTGGAATGTCTGTATTTACGTCTAAGTCACTTTCAGCCTCAGGAACATTCAGCTGAGTCTCTGGTGGTTCCTTATTCAGTGTTTCTCTGAAGTGCTCTGCCCACCTTGTTTCCTGCCCCTGTGCTGTGGTGATGAGATTTCCTTGCTTGTCTCTTACTAACATTATGTTGTTTGCACCTCGTTTTCCACTGATAGCTTTAGTTATTTTATAAACTGTGCTTTGTTCATTTCTCAGTGCTGCCTCTTCTGCCTGTCTTGCAAGGTCATCCAGAAATGTCCTTTTGTTAGCACGGGTTTGACGTTTTACTTCCTTGTCCAGCTGACTGTACTGTTCACTATATATTGCCTTTAACCTGGGAGACTTAGCTTCTGTTTTCTTCCTTTTCATTTCCTTTCTCTTCGCTATGGTGTTTAGCGTTTCTGGTGTTATCCAGTCTTGGCTCTTTCTTTCCTGGAATCCCAAGCATGACTTGCTGCTTTCTTTGTATATTGTTGAGATGGTGTTGAATTTCTGGTCCACATCGTCGGTCTCTGTTCTTTCCTGGCTTTTGGTAATCAGATATCGTCTCTTTACGTCGACCACAAACGCTTTTCTGGTGAGGGGGTCCTTAAGTTTCGTGATGTTGTATCTTTTCTGTTTGACTGCAACTGGTCCAGCAGCTCTGAGTTTCACCTTCAGTCTTGCTACTACTAGGTGATGATCACTTCCCACATCTGCGCCTCTTCTTACTTTCACGTCTTGTAGTGCATGTCTCCATCTGCCATTGATCATTATGTGATCTATCTGGTTTTTGTCTCGTCCGTTTGGTGATTCCCATGTTAACTTGAGCACTTCTTTGTGTTGAAAAAGTGTTCCTCCGATGACCAGGTTGTTAATACTGCAGAAGCTTATTAATTTGTCCCCATTCTCATTTACTGTTCCACTGCCGCATTTCCCCATTACTCTTTCGTTATAATTATTGTGTGTTCCAACTTTCGCATTTAGGTCTCCCATTACTATAATAAGATCGTACCTGGGTACAGTTTCCATTTCCTTTTGTACCTGTTGATAGAACTCGTCCTTGATCTCTTCGTCGCTGTCATTTGTTGGTGCATAACATTGTATAATTGTGGTGTTGGTGAATCTCCCTCTCAGTCTTGCTCTTATTAGTCTGTTGTTAATGGGTTTCCATTCCAGTAGAGACCTTTCCATTCCTTTCTTAAGGATAATGGCTACACCTTCGTTGTGCTGACCGTCCTCTCTACCAGAATAAAGTACTGTTTCCCCTGTAGCTGTTTTTATTCTCCCCATCCCTGTCCATCTGCTCTCGCTTATTCCCAGGATATGTAGTTTGTAATTCCTCATCTCTGCTGTAATCTGTCTCAGCTTTCCTGCCTCGTTCATAGTTCTGACATTCCAAAAACCAATTCTGGTTTCGTGTTTTGCGGTCTGGGCATCCGTTTTCATGCCAGTGGCTTCCTTTCGGCTTTCACCACTGTCAGTCATATGAGCCTGAGACTCCGGATGTCCGTCCCGCATCAAAGTATTTCCATTTATTGCTGTTTTCGTAATGTGTGTGATTTTTTACACAGACAGGGGTGTCGGCCCTGTGCTAAAACCCCCAACTTGGAGGACCAGGGTACCAGCTTTTGTCTGACCCCTACCCACGCAGACCAGTCCAGCATGGTTGAACCTACCAGGAGTAAAACTCCCACTGGCATAGCTCTGGGGATTGTCAGGGTACACAAGCTGCCATACCGCTACAAGGTATAGGTACCATTGATGGCAGTGTATTGGATGCAAAGAGTTGGAATTCTTGGGACATACTGTATATCAGGGTAACATGACCCCTGACCCCAAGAACTTGGAAAAACTGCAGAGAGCACCTAGACCACAAACAAAAAAAGACGTGCGATCATTCGTGTCGTTATGTGGGTTTTACCAAAAATATATAAAAAATTTTAACTCTATATGTGCTCCTCTGACTGATCTGACTCGCAAGGGAAATCCAGATAAAATTGTTTGGTCAGCGCAATGTGAATTGGCATTTCAAGAGTTAAAGGAAAAACTCACTAGCAAGCCTATTCTCAAATTGCCTGATTTGACTCAGGACTTTGTGGTGAGAACAGATGCAAGTAATGTAGGCCTGGGGGCGGCTCTGTTGCAAAGGTCCTCTTCACCCAATGGGAAACTGAACCCAGTCGCTTATGCAAGCCGCAAGTTAAACAAAGCGGAACAAGGATATTCCACAAGCGAAAAAGAATGTTTAGCGTTAATCTGGGCAATAAAAAAGTTCCAAATCTATCTGTATGGTAGGACTTTTGTGGTCCAGACAGATCACCAGCCACTTGTGCTCTTATCTCAGGCCAAGCATGAAAATGCAAGATTGTTAAGATGGTCTTTATTGTTGCAACCTTATCAGTTTATTATTGAATATATCCCGGGGTCACTGAATGTCGGTGCAGATTTCCTCAGTAATCACCCCTGTGATCAAAATTAGAATAGTTAGTAGGCGTGAGGAGTTAATTTTATCTATGTGTATCACTGGTTTTAGAACTTGCATTAGTGCATGTTCTCAGGTGGGGAGATGTGTGGTGAAAATACAGTGATACAACGTTAAAATATCTCCAATTATAAAGATAACGGGTAAAATAACACGCAGGGATACTAATATAGGCAAGATATGCCGAGGCTTCTTCACCTACGCCAGCGCATTCTAGCGCCATTCAAACTAACTAGTTGGAACATGCAAACTAAACGACATATTCTTTTAGACGGGGTAGAAACGGAGATAAAAGAAAAAAATTATGACGGTCTGAACACGTGTTTGAATCTAAAATGCAAAAAGACGCAATTTGTAGTTTAAAGGAAAAATTACGCCACTAGTTGACACAATGTAAGGAAATGGACAAAAAAAGACCTTAGCTCTTATTCGAAACAGACGTATCTTAGACGTTTTACCGTAATTGGTCGTTTTAATTTGAATATAGCGGCAAACGCCGTATACGAAGGTTCAAAAACAAATTTCAAAACTAACCTTGAGA
This sequence comes from Oreohelix idahoensis, assembly GCA_024509875.1. Classification (NCBI taxonomy): domain Eukaryota; kingdom Metazoa; phylum Mollusca; class Gastropoda; order Stylommatophora; family Oreohelicidae; genus Oreohelix; species Oreohelix idahoensis. The sequence continues at coordinate 801,150 of JAMPIV010000469.1, forward strand.
AAAGTAGGTTTTTCTTTAATAATAAGTTTATGAAAATAAAACCTAGCTAGTTTGATAGCCCATCTTGAGCAGAGAAATAATATACTTTTAATTACACAGACGGACAGATAACACGGAAGATATTGACGAAAGACTGTATTGTTCAATACAGACTAGCGAACAGTTTTTTGTGCATATTTTCACTAAAGTTACATTTTGACGCGTCCTTGAGCCGAACGCATAGAATCAAACTGCAGATGAACTAGGGGCAAAGTCGGAGGATAGTAGCTACAAATAACTTAGCATAGAAATCGTATAAGTAAGTGGGGCAGGTTTGTGTAGTTTTTTCTTGTAGTTAGTCCAAAAAAACAAGCGTAATTTTGGAAAAGCCAAGTTGAGACGGACAGACCGACAGAAAAATATTACATACTAGACTGAGACTGGACTGAAATTGGACATTTATATTTTGAATATTTGAAAAGTTAGAGGGGAAGTCCGCTGATTGGACAAAAGCATTTATATTATTGAAAAAGAGACGCACGCTTGTGCCATTTTATAGAAGACTGTCCATTGACACAGTACGTTACTACTAGAGGTGATTTCCAGGAATTATTAAATAAAAATCAGCGGGACGCCCTAATCTAGCCAGCAGCTCAGCTGAGTTTTGCTAGTACTACGTAACTGTGTTCTCAATTCTGAATTGTGAGTTTCTGATCTGGCACTACGCTTGTGCCAGATGCTTTTGTAGAAGTACAAGAGCGGATGTCTGTGCAGCCTAACATTTTACTCCAGCTACTGAGAGGAGTGGGCCACAAGAATTCTGTACTACATCGTCACAGGCCAGTTAAGTGCAAACCTGGCCTGCTGTAGATTCATCAACTGTGTCCACCATCAATAAAGAAATAAAATCTTGTTATATAAACACTAATATCAGTCCATATGTCAAGGACAAGGAACTTTATAATCATAGATTGGGCATGATGACGCCACCCCAACTAAACATCCAGTGCTAGTTTTTCCCAAGACATTGTAGATATTATTAATATTACCCAGTGGAACAATATACCTATGTACAAAAATTTCATTTGATTATGCAATATATATATATATGCCTTTTATTGATAAATACATATTGTTTCATATGTTCTGACCAAAAGAAACAATTGGTTCAGGACTAATAAATTTAAAAAATTTTCAAACTTAAACTCTAACAGCCAGTGTTAGTTCAGTTTATCATAGAGTTTATTATTATCATTAGACTTATTATTTACATGTGTGTGTCTGTGTATTTTATTACCTACACATTACATTTCAGTACCCTAGACTTTTAACGTAGCTAACATTCATAATAGTAGAATAGGTCTGTTTGAGGTCGTAAGTGGTAGCAGAAAGGCCTTCTGTAACTCACATAAACTTTTATCTCAGGAGCCTTCACAGCTGACCTCATCCAGTACACTAGGTAACATAACAACCATACAATAGCATCAAAAACCACTACAAATGCATGTATACACTGCTTAGACAGCGCAGACTATGCTGGCTAGGCCATGTTCGCCGCATGGAAGATGGTCGCATCCCGAAAGATATTTTCTACGGACAACTGGCTGATGGTAAAGAGAACAGCTGGGCGCCTGCAGCTGAGATTCAAAGATGTGGGCAAGAGAGACATGAGGACTCTGGACATAAATCCATCAACCTGGGATGATGAAGCTGCCGATCGCACCAAGTGGCGATGATCTCTACGGCGCCACTTCAGAATGAGCGAAAAGAAGCTCTCACGGCAAGCAGAAGAGAGATGAAAACGTCGAAAGGAACACCAGGACAATAAGCAGCTGGTGGCGTCTTGTATGGCAGCAACAAACTGCTTCCACTTTGCTCGGTCGGTGGTTATCCTTTGTGCAGTGCCCCAGCTCTGGTTCATTCTTTGCGTCTCGGCCTCCACAGTTCTTCGCCAAGTTGTTTTTTGGTCGGCCTCTCTTTCGCTTTCTTCAGGGGTCTATAGCATAGCTGCTCTTATGAGGGCAAAAGGGTCTCTTTTGAGTACGTGGCCAACCCAACTCCAGCGTCTGCCAGCTATGATGGTGTGCATTTTCTCTTTGCTGCTCCTAGTAAGTAGTTATTGATTGGTGATAGTATTCGGCCAAAAGATTCGTAGGCAGGTAGTTTGGAAAGAGAACAATTTCAACATTTCCTTCTCTGTTACTCTCCAGCATTCCACACCATAGAAAGGCACAGAAAGTGCACAGCTGTCATATAATCTTAATTTGGTGTTTGTGCTATACTGAGAGGACTTGCAGATGTTTTTTTAGACTATCAAAGGCTGTTCTCGCTTCATTCATTCTGTTAATTTTTTTACTTGTTCTGCCGTCTTGTGTTGCTACGCATCCAAGGTATGTAAATGTGTCTGTCTGTTCCATCTTCTGGTTCCTTATTGTTATGGGATCAGGATTGCCCACATTGAGTGTCATGACCTCTGTCTTCTTTAGATTGGTATTCAGACCCACCTGCAGGCTATACTTATTCAATCTATCTGTTTTTTCTTGGATCTGTTTGTTCATAATTCTTCAGGACAAGAATGACACGTGATCGAGTTTAAAATAAAATAAAAAGTACCTGCCAGTTTTACAAAAACTTAATTCTTGCCCTACTGTAGAACTGGCATACGTTTCGCTTTATCTCGTATACGAGTCCGATTCGGTTTTATTACATATACTGGTCACAAAATGTAGGGGATATTTTAAGATGGTATGTATTGTTTTACAAAAGAGTGGATTTCGCATTTTAATGGTTATACGGACATATCGAGCACGTTCTTCTCCACTCTCACGTGCAATATCATGTTGACCTGGTGACTCGTGATGAGTAAGCCAATCCCAAGAACAGAGGTGGGGCCCATCTGTAAAGTTCAAACATTATTCTTTTTCACAAAAATGCGTGTATCTCGGGTTTGATGAACACTACTCACCATGGACAGGTATAAAAAGACTCTGCAACAGATTAAATTTCTTTTCTTCGTCATGGAACGTTTGACAGAACAGCAGAGATGGATAGACATAGGCATGTTGCAAACCGGAAGTCAGCAAGTGGATGCTGCTCAGAACCTCAATGTTTCACAGTCAGTTGTCAGCAGACTGTGGAACAAGTATCAAAATTTCCACACAGTGGCTGATCTGCCTCGGACTGGCCGCTCAAGAGTCACTACACGCCGCCACGCTCAACTTCTTGTTACTCGGGCCCTCATAACTCAGACTCTAAATGCTACTAGACTTCAGCAACACCTTCAACAGACCACTGGGATCCGGGTCTCAACTCAGACAGTACGAAACCGTTTGCACCAAGTGCAACTGGCCTCACGCAGACCGTTTGTAGCTTTGCCCATGTCACCACAACACAGGCGAGCAACAACGGATTGGTGCCAACGTCATCATCGGGGGACCAATCAACAGTGGGTATCAGTGATGTTTTCTGATGAGTCCCGTTTCGTTTTGAATTTTCATGATCGTCGAATACGTGTCTGGCGACGGCGAGGTGAGCGTTACCAGCCTCCTGCAACTGTTGCACACAACCGTTATGGAGGTGGCAGTGTAATGGTGTGGGCAGGCATCTGTATGAATGACAGGACCGACCTTCACATATGCCAGGTCAATACCACAGGGCTCTACTACCGTGACAACATCATCGAGCCTATTGTTGTGCCATTTGCTCAACGGCACGGACCAGATTTCATCTTCCAGGATGACAATGCACGTCCTCACCGTGCTCGCGTCGTCCAAGATCACCTTCAGATGCAGCATATCCGAACGTTACCGTGGCCGCCGATGTCTCCCGACCTGTCTCCTATTGAGCATTCGTGAGACCTCCTGAATAGACGCGTCCAACAACGTCCAGCCGCTCCATAGACTCTTCAGCAGTTAGCCCAGGCCCTTCAGCAGGAGTGGCAGAGAATTCCTCAAGACAACATCAGAAGGCTTATTTGCAGTATGAGACGTCGTTGCAATGCATGTTTAGCGGCAAACGGGGGCCCTACACGTTTTTAGAAATATTGGAATATTTTTGTGAAAATGAAGTACCTACCCCGCCTTGGTTGCCAGTGCGACTAAAATCATGGGAGTAAAGCCATAACACTTCTTATACCGCAAATGTCTTGTTATGATGCTCAAGTTTACTTGTACGAAGGAATAAATGAACTAATTTGAAAGATATTGTCTTTGGATAACTTTTAAATTCAATATCCCCTACTTTTTGTGACAGGTATATTTATCAATAGTTAATGATAATGTCAGTAAGTTGACGGTAAGCCGGTCGTATCGATATTTCAGTGAAAGATTACAGCAAGTACGGTGCTGTTCACGTAGTAAGCACTAAAAATCATTAGTTGTATCCGTTTAATTTTGTATTCGTAAGCGACAATATGGCGTGGCTTAGTGGAAAAAGACTATTGAGTAATTTCTTCTAAATAACTTTAGAAGGTTGCCACATGAAGAAAAGCTACCCTTCAGTACATATAAAGATGTGTGTTTTTTTTAATTGATGAATATAACTATCCCGTTCAGTACCTGAAAGGTTATAAATAATATACTAGCTGTAAGTACCCGGCTGTTGATATTTACCGTCGTGTGTAGTAAATATTGTAAGATATAATGAGACGTGGCTGGCTGTCATACATTCTCACGTTATGAAGTTTAATCACGAAGCTTGAACACAGGATACAAACTCGACATGTTTAATTCGCCATCTTAGAAGTAGGAGGTAGTAAGAAGGGAAACAGAAGAGTTAGCATAAGGGCAAGTAACTCTAGCGGGAAACAAACTAAACATCGAAACATTATATACATAAAGACTACATCAACACCGGCAATGCAAGTGTTTTTTTTTTTTAAACGGTTTATGAAACTTCTGAAAATGTAACCTTCACAAATGATTTTTAAAATGAAATTATGGTCTTTGTTCTTTTCATTCACATACGTTACAATTAATATATTTGACTACACCGTGTAAAATTTACGTATCGTTATTTTCAAAATGTATTATTGCAATAGTGTTCCAGTGCTATTTGATAAACAATATTTTTGGTGTTGCCGTCTAGCTCAAAAATGAATAAATTTCTTGGTGTGCCCACTCTGGAGCAAGCAACATATCGCTGTCCGTGTGAAAAGCACGGATTTTGTAAGTTAATACCCGCTATCTTAAGTAACTGTCCTTGGGCTTTGTTTATTGTCATTGTAAATGTAAGTCGCACAGAACATTGCAATCGCTTAAAATCAAAAGGCATGTCAGTGGGAATTTAAAAAAAAAAAAGATACTATATTTGGATATCGGAAATCTAATTTTATTGTCTTGAATTTATTACACCATATATCCTAATTATAACATCAAGGGTTGAACGGGATACTTTGTTAAAAAAAATACTATATTTTGATATCGGAAATATGATTTTATTGTCTTGTATTTATTACACTATTTGTCCCAATTATAACCCATCAAGGGTTGAACGCGATGCTTTGTTAAAAAATTGGTTTGCCGGAAGTGCAACGATATCAATTCTAAACAACAGTAACAATTGTTTATGTGGCTCATTTCGTACTAGATATGCTTCTGGCCAACTCTGAGATAATTGACCTGGTTGATTTAACCATGTCTAATTTATCCTTGTTTCTCAATTATATTGCACAGCCTTAGCTCACTATGCCTATACGTATTTGTTGCATTCAATATTGTTGTTCACCCTCTCTTGTAACGGGTATTGTGGTGTCAGCATCTTTCTCAATTTGCACAGTTTGCACCCCGCTACATGATTGGTTTCGTCTGAATACATGTAGGGCCGATAGTATTTGAACATGATGGCATTAAAGGTTTAATCTCTCTCATATGTCCGTTCCGTTGTTGTCATGAAACATTTCACGCTCTTGTCTAACTAAATATCTTGGTACGTATTTTTTTTTTTTTAAAAGCCCTTCACGATGTTCCTTATCTGCAGTACAGTACAATTATCCATCTTGTGGGTTAGTTAAGTATTTATTATATTTACTGGGTCTCTCGCATGAATTTTGTATTCTTTTGATTGTTTTTCAACCTCTGCATGTTTCTCTTATTCACCATGAAATCAGATATATTTGCTCCTGCTGTTTAGTGAAACAGTGCTGAGTCGGTGTTAAAATTGAAAATATGAGATATTCCTCCACTGTTTTTTATTTTTATTTTAACACAGTGCAACCGTAGTGACATTTTCGTATTTTTGAAACTGACTGCTTAACCCTCTATTGGGCCATTTATGAAATAGTTGGAAAAAAAATTCTTGGAGTGGTTTTTGTGGCTGTCCCATGTCTGAAAAGTGGTGTGAAGGTTAATTTTGGGCAAAAAAATGTTTAGTTAGTGTTTTATGGGTATGTTGCCAATTGGCAACAAATCACCATTAAGGTTGGGAACATTTATTGTTGCCATTTGGCAACATATATCTTTTAACTATGTTTTTATGTCTAACAACATCTATTTCACCTTTTTTACTCCCTACCTACATTTAATATTTAAACAGTAAATAGCAGACAACAAAATTTGTGAAACTTCATGAAGTTAAGTGTAATTTATACAGAAAATGCCACACATACAATGAAACATATAGTTACTGAAAAAAAAAAAATCTTCTGTCTCGTGACTCAATCACAGCTCCACACTCATGTTTCATGAAATACTTTGAAACAGTTTGAATGTTTATTGAGGCACAAGTGTAGGTTACATTTCTCACAGACAGTTCTGGAGTACCCCTTGCATCCAGGAAGTTTGCATCTCCCTTTGTTGGTGACGGAATTGGGGCTGTGGCCAACATTGTCAGTTCTGACATGAAAAGGAGGTACATTTGCTGTTTGCCCTCTCTTCTTTTTAGCCACCAGCTGTGTCTCAGTGCTTCCTGATGGCCTTCCCCTTTTATTATTTTCACTTTTTCCTGCTTTTAGGAGACACAAAGCAATCTGCAACTTGAAATCAACTAATGGTAGTCTGTCCTTTTTTTCCATACCATCCTTACACACATCTGAACAATAAGTTAGCCAAGCTTGCACCACAGAAACATCCAGGAAATGAAACAATATTCTGTGGTACCATTTCTTGGATCTAATAGGTATACGATAGAGTGCCAGCAAGGAGTCCAGCAAATCTACCCCTCCCATGAACATGTTATATTCTTTCACAGCTGCAGGGCAAGAAATGTGTATTTCCTTCTTGGCTTTTCTGTCCCATCTTCTGACTACACATTCTGGTTCAACTGCTGCATAGGTGCTTAGCAGTGTGACTGCTTTATTGTCATACCATTTGATAGCTTTCAATGTGGCTCCGTTTGTTGCTGCAGTACAAACAACAGATGACCCTCTTCCTTTCGTTTTCAGTTCCTTATCGGAACACAGATTACACCCTTTCAGCCGGTTTGCGCGGACAGTGCCAAGACATGCAATGCCTTGTTTCCAGAGGCATGCCTGCAATGCTGGCGAATTAAACCAGTTGTCAAAATATACTTTATGCCACACATTTTTAGGGATACGTTGAAGAAGTCTCAGCACGATATTAGCTGATGCTCCTAAATCAGGTTGGCCAGGACACACTTCAATTTTTCCAGTGTAAATTTCAAAATCATGAATCAAACCAGAAATGCTTGAACAAACGAAGACTTTATAGCCCCACTTTTTGGGTTTCTTTGGGTTGTACTGACGCAGAGATGATTGACCTTTGAATGGGATAACTTGCTCATCAATGCTCAGCCTTTCTGCTGGTTTGATTGAATTGAATTTCACTTTCAGAGCGTCAACTAAAGGTCTTAATTTGAACAATTTGTCGCCTTCATTGTCTTGCTGCTTGTTGTTGTCATTGCAGTGAATGTTACTTTTGATTTCTTTAAACCTCTTGTTCGTCATAGTATCAGCAACAAGTCCATAGCGCGTTGTAGAGTCCCAGTACAATTTACAACTGGGCATTCTAACAATACTCATCATAAACGCAATTCCAAAAAACTGTTCCAGTTCTGGCTGGCTCAATCTGAGAGGCTTCATGATGTTTTTCTGGATGCTGTACTTGTTTGATTCAGTGACCATATGTGCCATTGTATCATCATCAATGAATCTGCGGAAGTATTCTATTGGTTCTGAGGTAACTGATACGTGTGCCGAATCACCAGAGAAGGGCGGAGCTTCAGAAGATACATCTGAGGCTTCACGGTGTCTCCATAGCATCCGACGACGATCAAAGGTTACATCTGTGTCCTCCAGCTCTGATGCAGATGATTCTGAAAAAAAAAGAAAACAAAGATATTAATTATCTGGCAACATAAACAATCATTTATTGGTATACTGGTGTACATGTTATTATTCTGATAATAGTAATAATGATAAAAAATTATTCTAATCCACATTATGGTATAAAGCGTTCCACAAGTAAGTCTCCGTCAGCCGATATTTAGTACCTGATGGACTAGGCTGAAACTGTACATAGGTTGTACACTGATGGACAAGGCTACAACTGCAGTCTGAAATAAAGTGGCCACATTAAAAAAAAAAAACATCAATTAAATTCAACAAACCTGAATCGGTTGTGTCCGAGGAAGGGCCGGGTTGCCACGTGTTATCCAGGATGTCTTCAGCCTCACTGTCTGATAGCTCACTATCGCTAGAAGCCTCAGGTATTGGTCTATAGATTGTAGTCTTTTGGCTGTAAAACTTTTGAGGATCCATTGTGTTTAACTGTAAAAAAAAAAAAATTAAAAAAAAAATGACAACATATACATTTTGTAATTCAAAAGTTTTTCATCACAAAATTGTTTAATCTCATCTGATGATACATTATGTTTTGTGATTACTGGCAATTTTAGTGGTTATCATGTGTAGTTTAGTTCTAAAAGTCAAGTCTAGATGAAGTAAATATGTTTTATTCATTTACAATATTATTAGTAATTTATACTGGTAATTCTACTATTTACATTGACCTTTTTAGGATACATAAAATTGCAAATAACAACTTTTTTTTAAATGATGAAGTTTAATCAATTATAATGAGAATAAAATACTAATGTTGTTGATTACAGAGAAATACAACATTAAATATCATTTATTAGGTAAAAAGCAACTGTTGCCAATTGGCAACATGAAGTGGTTTTTATTCCTTAATCGACTTTTGTTGCCAAATGGCAACATACCTAAAATGTAAAATAAGAGTAACTTATTTTATTTATTTATAACTATTAAAGCATTTGTTACAAAGATAAGTGGTTTAAGTTACTCAACATATTTTTTATACACCGTTTTCATAAGGAATTTTAAAAAATAATGTGAAGTAAACTCACCTCTCAATTCGATCTTGCAAACCAGCTACCATGCCTTGACAAAAGAGTGCGTGAAAAAAAAGTATTTCTCCGACAAATGAGTTACCCGGTAATTTAAAATTGGGAATGTTTCTAGAACACAATAAAACAAAAAAATTATTAATTTGAACGCCGGATAGTGAAATAGATGACTTTAAACGGTATGTTGCCAAATGGCAACAAGGCCCAATAGAGGATTAAACTGGTGTATCCGGTCATTATCAATAATTTCATTATTAATTAAATTATACTCATTTTTCTACCCGACAAACTTTTTCTGTTATAATGTGTGCTCATTTATTATTACTTTTTTTTAATAGAAGTATTCCTTGACGCCATGATTCATTTACACTATCTAGATATTCTTATTTATGTACACTTTTTTCCCGCGAACATTTGATCTTCGAACTCCTGACATCTACTGTGACGGCTATGTTCTTTCCATATGACCAGAGTTGATGCGTCTAAAGTGTTCTCGCTATTCATTTACAGGGCTATTTCTCACATGTGATCTACTGTCTTCAATGTTTCTTCTAACTGGCTGAGAAGTTACATTATTAAGACTGTTTCTGTGACGGTAATGTTTCCCCTGCTTTGCAGTAGTTGTCCAACAGTGGCCAAAACTCAAGAGAATGTAATATGGTCTCCAAAGGTGTCTACCTTCGCACAAGATTACTCTTAGCAGAGATGTAAATAGAAGAAACAAAACGCTTCTATCTCCAGGGAGTCTTCATAAGATATTCAGAATAAGCTAGAACAATACTGCTTTGGCTGGTTATGTTAACTCTGTAATTCTGCCGACACTTTTGTGAAGTATTTAAGCACTTATTAATTTCAGCTCGTTCAAGCCCCAACCCCTGATTTAATCAGTGGAATTCTTAATTATTTTAGTAAAATGTGTGTAGTAAACTGACTGAGACAAACATGCAGTAACTTTAAAATGATTAAATCGAAGTTAAATTTGTATAATTACAAATATCAAAATTTAATAATCACTTAAGTTTCAACAGTTGAAAAATAATTTGAATATATATGGATTAAGAATAGTTATCATCACGGTCGTTATAGATTGTGAAAAGTTACAAGATGAGAATTAAATTTAATCCCTCGAAATAAAACTTTCTTTACATTTAAATAGAATAGCTTTCATAATTACTTTATATTTAAATGAAAAGGTTAATAATACAGATTGTCTGTTTACATATACATCTCCTCTGTTTGAAAAGTGTTCACAATATAAATTGAATATGTTGTCATTTATGTTTACACTGATTGAAAAGTTTGAAACTTCCACTAACTTTAAAATGAATATTTTCACATAGACATTTACACTGGTTTAAAGCTTAAAAACTTACATTAATTGAAACGTTAATATGTTTATATGGACATTTACTTACTTACTTACTTACTTACTTAGTCGTTCCCCTTCTACCGTGAGATGTAGAGGTTTGGAAGAGAGAGCGCCAGACTATCCTATCGGCTGTCTTCCTCCTGGCCTGGTTCCATTCTAGTCCTCGATCCTTCAAAGATTGTCTAATGTTGTCCTCCCAGCGGACTCTGGGTCGTCCTCGGGGTCTGGATCCTTGGCTCTTTGTTTCCCATGCTTGTCGTGGTATCCGATCTTCTCCCATTCTGCAGACATGGCTAAACCATCTTAATTGGGACTGTTCTACTTGGGTCTGCAGGGGGTAGGATTTAAGGCCTTGACGTATCGTCTGGTTGCGTACCATGTCTCTTCTTGTTACTTCAACCACCTTCCTCAGATACCTCATTTCTGAGGTTTGGATCTGGCTTTTATGGGTTGTAGTCATTGCCCATGACTCGCATCCGTATGTCAAGACTGGGACATAGGTGGAGCGGTATACAGCCATCTTCGTTTTCTTACCAACCTCTCTCTTGCTGAGGAATCCTCGATTTATGGCCTGAAAAAGTCTCCCAGCTGCTGCTTTTCGAGTGGCCAACTCTTCTTTGATGCCCCCCTTTCGGTCTATAATAGCTCCGAGGTATTTAAAGTGGTCGACCTGCTCTAGGACCTGTTCTCCCAACTTAATCTGATGTTTTCTTTCTTCTCGTGATATCACCATGGATTTTGTTTTAGAGCTGCTTATGACCATCCCTCTCTTCTCCAGCTCTTCCTTCCAGACTTGCAGGTTGGATTGGAGATGTGCCTCTGATTTAGCAATCAGGGCAACATCATCAGCAAATGCCAGCTCCGAAATATAGACCTGTCTCATCTTCCAGTACCCCACTGAATACTTTCTTGTTCTCTCCTTACATGCCTTGATGACATCGTCCATAAGGAGTATGAAGAGATAAGGTGATAGGATATCACCTTGTCTTACACCAGTGGTGGTCCTGAACTCTTCTGACTTATGGTTTGCTTTCTTCACACAATTTCTGCAAGACTTGTAGAAGCTCTGTATAGCATGAATCAGAGGTGCTGGAATATTCTTCCTTGCCAAACAGTCCCAAAGTTTGCTCCAGGGGACCCTGTCAAACGCCTTTTCCAGATCTATGAAACAAAGATGCATCTCACTCTTATACTCAAGGGCCTTTTCACTCAGCTGTCTGAGTGTGAAGATTATGTCTTGAGTACTTCGGTTTGCTCGGAATCCGCACTGGACCTCATCCAATTGTGGCTCAGCTAGGCGTCGGAGTCTCTGCTCTAGGATTCTAGAGTAGATTTTACCAGGGACACTGAGAAGGGATATGCCTCTATGGTTTCCACACTGTCGATTGTCACCCTTTTTGAAAATTGGTGTTATGATGGCAATCTCCCAATCCTTTGGTATGGTCTTGTTGTACCACGCTGCCTGTAAAACCCTTAAGAGTAATAGGTCGCCTGATGCTCCCATGAACTTAACCATTTCTCGTGTTATACCATCATGCCCTGCTGCTTTGCCCATCTTGATTTTCTCCAGTGCTGCTTTCAGTTCTTCCATGTTTATGTCATCTTCACCATCATTGGTTTCCTCTTCTGTGCTAGTGTTTATCATTTCTGATGCTTCACCATGCTCACCATCCAGGAGTTCTGAGAAATATTCTTTCCATCTTCCCATTACTTCCTTCGGGGCAGTAAGTAATTTGCCTTGCTTGTCCTTCATAAATTTGAGAGGGCATTATTTTTCCTTCCTCATGTTCTTTAGGGTCTTATAGAACAATTTCTGGTTTTCTTGTGCATCTTTTTCTAGCTTTTCTCCAAATTCTTCCCAGGACTTCTGTTTTGCTGCTAGCACTTTGTTCTTTACTTCTGTTCTGAGTGTCACATATTCTCTATATTTTTCCATTTGTCCTGTTGTGTTTTTAGCTCCTAAGTATTGTTTCCATGCCATTTTCTTCTCTCTTATTTTCTCTTTGACTTCCTCTGTCCACCAAGGTGTCCTCTTTCTCTTGTTCCCAAGTCGGAATTCACCGCATGCTTCTGCAGCAGCTGTCTTTATGATATCCTTGAATTTAATCCAGAGGGCTTCCAAGTCATCAGGTCGTTCTTCTGTGTTGCTCACCGCTGCAGCAATAAGCCCCTGATATCTGGTCTTAATTTCTGGCTCTCTCAGCTTGTAGGTCCTAATGCTCATTTCTCCTGCTCGTTTACTTGGTTTCTTGCGTGATGTTGGACAGTTCCTAGGCTGAGCAACTCTTTCAGTTGTTCTTTTGATTGTTAGCAGGTAGTGATCACTTCCAATCTCTGGCCCCCTCCAGACTCTAGCATCTCGGACATATTTGAATGAGCTTCTCCGAACAATGGCATAGTCGACCACTGACTTCTCATTCTTTGTTGGTTCACATCTAGTGTATGCATGTATGCGCTTATGGGGGATCTTTGTGTTTGTAATGATCAGATTCTGCTCACTGCAGAATCTAAGGAGTCGCTTTCCATTGTCATTGAGAGTATCTTCTCCATATCTTCCTATAACTCCACCCCATCTAGCATGGTCATTTCCAACTCTGGCATTAAAATCTCCGAGCATGATAACTTCGTCTAGGCAGTCATCCACTGTCCTTTGAAGCAGCTCGAAGAATTCCTCCTTGACCTCTGCTCTCTCATCCTCATTTGGCCCATACACTATGACCAGGTTGACTATGGTTTCTCCTTCTTTTAGTTTAACAACCATAATGCGCTCCGAGACAAAGTTCCATCCCTTGATACTATCTTTTTGATTTTGGGCAACAATGCAACCCACGCCCCCTTTAGCTCTTTCAGACATGGGTACACCACTGTAGAGCAGCGTGTTGCCATCGAGATCCATGACTCCTTGTCCTTTTTTCTTTGTTTCCGTTATAGCCAGGATTTCTAGTTTTGCTTTCCTCATCTCTTCCACCAGCTCCTCTTCCTTCCCATTTATACTTCTTGTGTTCCAAGTTCCATAAGTCGTAGTCCGTTGTCCGTTCCAGTTCGTCGCCTTTAGAATCAGTCCAGTTTTCTCTCTTGTGTTGCTAGTAATCGTGATTTAAAGCAAACAGGTGATTGGCCTGTTGTGCCTTTGCATGGTGGAGGGACTGAGTCCTTACGGCCTCCATGCAGGCCGCCCTCCTCCTTTTTCATCCGGGCTTGGGACCGGCTGGACATTTACACGGCTTTGAAAACGTAAGTATTACATTTAGAATGTACATCATTTCTTTCATCTTTCTCTCCCTGCTCCGTGTGGAACCTAAGAATACTTTATGATTTTAGTTATCTTTACGAAACTAGCAATAAAGCAATCACCAGCCCGTGCAGTGGTGGTTCATGAATCATCATTCTATACGCTGATGTTGCCAGCCTCAATTGACTTTGACATCCACCAGCGAGTTTCACATATTAAAATTCACACGGTAATATATATATATTACTAAAGCTATGAACTTTTCTAACGAGACCTTTGATATCATCTTGAACGGGGAAAAACTACAGAAAGTTGAAAGTTTCAATTATTTAGGCAGTAAAATGACTCAGGATGGTGACACAACAAGAGAAATCCATACTAGAATTGCTTTGGCAGCTAGCGCCTTCAATAGATTATCTAACATTTGGAAATTACGATCATTGAATATACATACCAAGCTTCGTCTGTTTAATTCAAATGTTATCTCAGTGTTAACATACGGCTGTGAGAGTTGGGAAATAACAAAATCATTGGAGAACAAGCTGAATACATTCGAGAACAAATGTCTTAGAAAACTCATGAACATCAGTTGGAAAGAATTCAAGACTAATCGACAAATAAGAGAAGACTCTAGGCAGAAATATGTCTCCGACTATATAAGGAAAAGACGATGGTCTTATATCGGTCATGGCCTACGAATGCAAAACAACAGAATACCACTACAGGCGCTCACTTGGGTTCCTGAGGGTAAGAGGAAAAAAGGAAGACCAAAAGAAACACTCAGAAGAACAATAATAAGAGAAGGAAGAACGTTGGGCCTAAATAATGTGCAAGAGCTAAGAGGAGTGGCGTCACAACGAACAACCTGGAGAGCACTGGTTTCTGCCTTATGCGCCGTGTTTGGTGCTTAAAGAATTTATTATTATATATATATATATATATATATATATATATATATATATATATATATATATATATATATATATATATATATATATATATATATATATATATATATATATATATATATATATATATATATATATATATATATATATATATGTTAGTTCACATGTTAGTAATAAAATTATTTCAAATGTAAATCACAACTTACGCCAATCCTGGCTCTCAGACTTTTTGTTCAGATGAATAAAAGAGACCTGAATCGGCCTCTTACACGCGTCTGGGGTGTCGTTAATTTAATAAGTTTCCTCTCTGACTTCGTGTGTGGTCCTTCAGTTTCCTCAGTCCCAGTTTCCTCATTTAATATGAAAGAGATTTCCTGGGCTATGAAAGTCCGTCGAAAATTCTCCAATAAAAGGTGTCCGGTATGTTTAAGAAGGAATTATGAATTCTAATTTTTCAGTCTAGCAAGGTCTGGTATCTTGGCAAGCGATTTCTCAAATGAAATAGCTTGAGAAAATGGTCAGATTATATTCACTGCCTTCCAACGCATTTGTTATGCGCGCCTCACAGGATCAGCCAATCTGAATTGAATATGTTGCATGACTCAGGTAATGCAAAATTTCAAACATTAATTTTCTGAAAATGGGCTGTACACATCCGCTTTCCTTTGGGTACAAACTTAAGAACATATAGGTAAACTCAAATAGCAACGTGATCCCAATGTAACAATCATTACTTTTATCAGAAAGTAATCTCTTATCTGTGTCTGTCCAGCAGTTGTCTCCCCGTATTCCAAGCTTTGGTGATGAGCGTAACCGTGTCTTATCAGTCTTATCAGTGATTAAGCACTGCGCTGAGGCGATTTACGTGTCAATCTGTGTACTGATATAGGTTGCGCCCAAGAAAGCCAACATCGTTAGGTCGCTGCCACTCCTTGCAACATAGGGAGAAATGGATAACAACCAGACGTGTCTACTTATCCCTGAGAAGGGTGTAAGAATAAAAATACATAATACGACTCGTGTTCAAATGAAACCCGACCGTTCTGCGCCAAGTTGACATTCGTAGGAGGAGAATGATGACGTCACATCTGACGTAATAAGCACATACGAATGTACAAGTGTGTAAGTGTTCATTCTCCTAATATTCATTGGTTGTGCTGCAGACCATTAAAATAATGGCCCGTGTGATAAGGAATCCGTCCAGAAAATTCAAGTCACAGATTTCCGCCGGTAAGATTACGCTATCCGCATTTTTTGACCATGACGCCTGGCGTGAACATCAATGCCATCCGCTACAATGACACACTAGACAACCTGCATACAGCCATTAAGAATAAACGACCCGGCATGCTTTCGCGTGGTGTGATTCTGTTGCACAACAATGCTCGTGCACATGTTGCGAACATTGTGCAGGAAGCGTTAGCAAGGAAAAAGTGGGAAGTTCTGCCACACCCAGCCTACAGCCCTGATCTGTCACCATGTGACTTTTATTTGTTCGGACCCTTAAAAAAATCTCTAAAGGGACAACGATTCGACTCCGATGCAGACGTCAGGGCCTCGGTGACCAAATGGTTCAATAAGCAACCAAAGTCATTTTTTCTCGGACGACATCCGCCGTCTACCCAAGCAGTGGGATGCGTGTCTGAATGACTATGGTTACTTTTTCTAAAGGACCCCAGTGAGTACTTGCTTCCTAACAATTGCTGTATTTAATTCTACTACTCCTGCTGATGTACCTTACATATATTTGTTATAAAGCCACTGGGACGGGTTTCTTTTGAACACACCTCATATCTGCTACACAAAGCAGAAATAGAAAGAAAGAAACTGTGACAAATGAAAGCACACAATAAAATCAGTACCACAACTGTACCGATACTGCCGGAGTGAAACAAAGATCGAGAGGGGCCGCCTCGTTCTGTCACATTTTCCAACCTGTAACGTTTGCTTCTGTTTATTAGGTAATCCGTATTCTTATGTCTTTGAGTCCACTTGTTAGTTTTCTAAATTATACCTCTCAATGTTTATGCCCTTACAGTTTCACTGCCAAGGTTCAATGTGCATGCTATCACCTTTTGGCATGGCACGAACTCGTCTAGTGGTTCTCGTGTGATCATCCTCTCGACTATGCCTAGAAAAACGTTTGTGAAATCAATTTTTTTTTGGTATCATTAGTATGGTTGTCTGCTCAATTTGAGCCAGAGTTCTGACCACGACTGTTGTTTCTATTTATTATTTGTGACATATCTATTTCCAATATAATTATTTCTCCAATTATTATTTCTAGAATTTCGTTTTGGTTTCTTCAAATCTCTCTTACCACAATCACTTTCCGCATTTTTACTATCGTCCCTATCAATTTAAACAACTCTTGGGATAATGCAAACTTTTTTTTTTTTTTTAACACTGTGGTCCTGCTATTGTTAGAGCATCATCAAGGGCAGAGAAGTTCGAGCTCTTCCTTCTTGAGGCATTAGAAACCATGTAGCGTCATCTTTCAGTCTACCACGCTATAAATGGGTACCCAACTTTGCTATTTAGTTATGGAAGGCAGAGGCAGCAAGAAAGTGCACGGGTCACCCCCGCCTCATAGAGCTCAGATATAGAGTAGTTAAGAAAAGACTGGACAGATGAAAGTTTTAGACAATAGTTTAATGTCAAAGTAAAAAAAGAATTAATGAACAGCATAACTTTTTCACTCGGAGAGATAAGGGCAACGCAGGTGCTTCCGTTCAAATGAATTTCTGATTTTAACTATTCATAATGATCGCTTTTCACAATGTTCTCAAAACCCCACACAAAGAATGTGCGAGGAGTCTTAAAAGGTTCCAAGATGTAGAGTTGCACGAGGAATAGGCGAGGGACCACATCCACATCCATGTAAGTGATGGTGGTCAGCCATCTGACTACCTGTTGAAGTCCTTTAAATCGCTTGCGTGACCCATTAGATGTTGGGGAGTGTCGTAGATTTTATCAGATAGGCAATAGATGTTTATAGTCCTGTCAGAGCAGAGGTGATAGTGATGACAATGTGAAAGTAAGGGGTAAGAAATAGTTTTCTCACGAGGTGATCGTGTAAGAGAAAGGACAGTCTCTGGATAGAATAATTTATCTAATCCAGCCTATCTGGACGACGATATTTAAATCAGACGCACTTTCTCTCCTTGAACGAAATACTGTACAAGTTACTGTCACGGAGTGTTTTGAGGGTATTTTGCATGTGTGAATGTTCCCATGCTCCAGCGGGAGTTTATTAGTCATGTGAGTTGTTGTGAGCTGGGAATGCGTGCATTGTAATAATTTAGCTACAGGGTTGTGAGTATTGCTTGAGACAAGCTGTTAGCTTTTGTGATGCGTGAATGAAGATCAGTGGAGCGTGGAAGGGTTTCACGGGTTTTAGTGAATACGCATGAAAGGGGGAGTCAGAGAGAGTAGTGTGTTGGTTGGAGACGTGTGTAGAGTGAGTAGAGAGTTGAGGCAGTAGAAAGCAGAGAGTAGACAGGAGACAGCGTAGAGCGTAGAGAAGAGAAGAGTTGATGTATATAGTAGTGCGCTAGTAGAGGGCCAGAGTTGTGTTGTAGACGTTGCAGTAGTTATTCATGAAGTAGCCTATTTGTGGCTGTAGTTATTCCGAGAAGCAGAGTGTGTGCGGATACTCGGGATTTATGATGTATCTAATATTTGTAATGGCCCTACGTCCATTGTGACTTATTGTGGATATAATATATTGTTGGAGATTGACATAGCTGCTGGAGTTGTTCCTTAGACAGTGAGCTAGACGAGCGGTGTATTAGTGTTGTCTGACTTTCTACACATCCACCCACATACACCCTACTCGACACATTGGGGGCTCGTCTATTTGGATGTTACAAACGAACCCAAAGTTGTACAGTATTGAAGTGATCTGAGGTCAGTTAGTCGGCAGCCTACACTTTGTTTTTCAATGCAGCGAAGTGTGACAACTTTACAGTAACCAGACGATTCGACACTATTCAGATCTGGGTCAACGGTCAGCTGTGACTGTGTGCTGGCGAGTAAACAGTGTGCTAGGAATGCTGTCTTACAGGTCTGTTTACATTCATTGCTTGCTGCGGCTGTGAAACAGTGTGTTGTGACCAGGAGAATCTGTGGTGACCAGAAGAAGAGGAACTGTGAAGCTGTCGTGTTGCTGTGGGCTACTCTACAGTGTGAAGTGGAAAATACGAGCCCTGTTTTTCACTGTATGTAGCTTGAGATGCTACAGAATCTGAACTGAGTGTATTGTGCCGTGCTGTGTGTGGTCTTCATATTTCATCAACCTTGGGACTGGCTGAAGACATTATAAACATATCTACACGCTTGGAATTTAAGTATTATGTAGTTGTTCTGAGAACAATTAGTATTCGTCATAATTCCTTAAGATACAGCTTAATTAGATATTATTCTGTTATTATTCGTTTAAGAAAGTTACGTAACATTCTTTCGTGCTCTACTATGCTAATGTTCTAGTTGTGTGTTGCACTAAGCTTCTAGTTAGAAGGTAATTTGTGTTTTATATATTGCTAACAATGTATTTCCTAAGAAATCAGTAGTTCTTCTCATATACTGAGTACTTCTGTTATCACATGTAGCTTTTTCTCTTTAGTTCTGCTACTTTCTTCTTTCAGTAGTATCATTTTTTTAAAATCAATTTCATCTTTAGTGTTGCTGTTCTACTGTAGTTAGTTTTCACTCTGTCTTTACATGTTTCTATGTGATGTAGGTTTAGGTTAAATTGCATTTAGAACTAATTGTATATCTACTTTACCTATAACTGGGCTAATCCTATCTGTCATCCTTCTTCTAGTGCTTCTGTCCATTTTTATTTGTGTCCTAATAGCTTGAATTATATACTAAGTGTGTATTAACATATTCCTCACAGGAACTGTTGAAGTGTTTGCGCTTCTCAAAGTTACTGCTGCAGAGGTGACTTGGAGACAACAGTTCAGATCAGTTGATTGCCATAGCCTGCTATTCCAGTACACTATAAAAAGCTACGTAACCTTAGTTTGTTTTGGTTCATCATTCTAAGGCTTTAATTCATTTATTTGTCCAGGTTGCTCTATAGGCTTCTCTTGGCATTCATTGTTTTATTGTTGTTGTTGGACGTGACGATTATGTTATTTATTTGTGTTTTGATTTCATCTGTAGGATTTTGTGCTATTTATTCTTAGAAGGGGTCCTATCCTGTGGGCAGGATCAGTGGTATTGCCCTTCACGAATAAAGTGTGCATTTTTGCATTAGTTGTTTACGTACAGTTTGTTGTTGCTTGTGTGTTATATTCCCTCTTGGCGTTTTGTTTATATGGTGTATTCTTCAGTCATTTTCTTCTTACACTATCCTGTAAATACGTTAATTTTTTCAATCTCCTGTTTTCGTGTGTTATAAAGGTCAGGTACTGTATATTTCAATATTACTTCTGTCACACATCTTTCCTTGTTCTTGTTACCAACATACAAAGTTGTTGTTTGTTAAATTAGGGTGTACTGTTTATCATCATCATTTGTGTCATTGTTTGTTTTGTAGGGCTAATAATTTATTTGAGTAAGACAGTGAGTAAGGTATCATCTTAGTTGTTATTTAAGATATTATTTTGTGGTGTGAACTATTTTGACATTAAGTTAGAATTTTGAGGTGCATATAAGTCAGATATATTTATAATCATCTCAACCCTTATGGATTTTATCCTTATCGGTGAGAAGATAGGAAAGTCTGGAGAGGATCTCTTAGAGTTTGCGCAGGCTCAATTGAAAGAGGCACACACTCAATTTAAAGAGGTGCAAGAGAGACAAGAATGACATGAGGAGCGAGAGAGAAGGAAAGTGGAAGCAGAGGAAGAAACTAAGAGAGCAGAGAATGAAACTAAGAAAGCAGAAGAAGAGACTAAGAGGCTAGAGATACAGAAACAAATGAAAGAGATAGAAGCACAGAAAGAAATTAAAAAGATAGAAGCAGACAAAGAGGTATCATTGAAAAAACTCGAGTTAGAGAAGTCAGGTTCAGACTCAGCATCACAAAAAGAATATGGGAGCATGTACAAGTTGAAACTCCCAATTTTCAACGAAGCCATAGATTTTATGGACTGTTGTTTGGAGAGGTTTCAAACAAAAGCAACTGCCTTAAAGATTAATAAAGAACTGTGGGGATCACTGTTGACAGATTATTTAACAGGGTCAGCATTAAAAACAGTTTTCCAATTAACTGTGGAAGATAGATTAGATTATGACATAGTGAAGGAAACTTTGTTACGCAAGTACAGGTTAAATGAACAAGGCTATCGGTTAAAGTTCCAAACTGCGATGCCAAGTAGTGAGCAAGATTTTGCAGAGTTTATTGCAGAGATTAAGATGTTATTGAACAGGTGGATTGACCTATCGGGCATTGCTAAAGATTTTGATGGCCTATGTGATTTGATCTTACGTGATAAGGTGATGTCTTCATGTAGCTCCGATTTGTTGGCTTTTTTCAGGAGAGAAAACCGGAGAATATTTCAGCAATGTCACAGTTAGGTCAACAATACGCAAAAGCACATCCAGGCAGACCGATTCATAAATCGGCGGTGCCAGAAACATTTACGACATATGTGGCCAAGCGGAGTTATGAAACACGACCATATCGGAGACAAAATTCTCGTAGTGGGGAGAGACCTTATGATAGGAAGGCAATAAGTAAGAGGTGGACAGAGACAGACTTCCGTACATCCCCCAGGAAACAGCAGAATATGACAGAGTCAGGTAGTAGAAGACCTTCTGGTTGTTTTAAATGTGGATCACCATGCCATGGAGCAAAGTTTTATGACAAACCTGAAACACCAAGTCTGGCCGAGCCTCAGACTAGTCCTAAGGGTAGTCCACAGAAGAGCCAGCGTGAGGAGTACAAATGCTTTGTATGTAATGTGATTGGCCACCTTCAATTCGATTGTCCTAATAGGAAGTTTGAACGTGCAAGTTCGGTGGTAGTCTTAGATACATTCAACAACGAGAGTTGTGAAGGGTGCAGACCACTTTTTCATAAAGATGAGACACCAATTCTGATTTGTGGCCACCCACTTCCATGTTTGTCAGCAGTTCATACAGATGGGAACATAGTCTTGCATCCAGGGTACGTAGGACATAAAGTTGTATCCGTCTTAAGGGATACAGGATGTACGACAGTTGGGGTGCGGAGATCGTGCATTGAGGGGTCTCGTTGGTTGGATCAAACTGCTCGGTGTATCACTTTTGGTGGCAGGGTGGAGTTTTACCCTCTGGTGTTGATAGATATTGATACGCCATTCTTGCGGGGTAGGGTAAAAGCATGTGTTCTTGATGATAATGCGGTCGCTGATCTGATACTTGGAAATATTCGTGGTATCAAAGAGTGCACTGATGAGGATATCAAACTATGGAAGCACAAACATAGAGATGATACTTATGGAGGAACTACGAGATTGCAAGGAAAACCTAGGGTAATTCCTGTAGATAGCATGTCATCTGGTAATGTCCGAGTTGCTGATACTTCAGTATTAAATTTAATTTCACCCCAACAAGAAAATATATCGTTTCCAAAACAGTTTGGTCCACCAGAAACTAACATTGGGAGGCATATTAAATCAGCAAAGGAATGGGGTGAACGTAAAATGAATATTCCGGAAAGTGCAGTAAATGAAACGAAGGTGAACTTTACTTTGCCAGAAGAAAGTGAATGTTATGGATCTGTCAAATATCCTGAGACAGACCAGAGGAAAGAAGAGCGCAGAAAGCTGATTGAGAAGTATCGCAGAGTAGGTCGTGGTGCTCGTATGCCACATGAGAAACATTGCATAAGAGAAACCAGTGACTTAAGAGATTCCAGACACTTTAGAGGAAGCCGCATGAGTAGTAATGATTACTGTGGTAATTTTCAAAGTAAACGTCGGATTGGATTTAGAAATGGGTACAGAGGACAAGATATAAACAGAGAATTTTGTTCCAGCAGACTAAGCTATAGTAAACAAAAAGCTGGAGAAATATACAGAGGGAGTTTCAGAAGAGATTGCCGCTGGGCAGATAAGAGAGAGAGTAACCATCTTTACAGTGGGGCACGTCATAGATGGAGTGATGGTGGTGAGAGCTATTGTTGTAGTAGTCGTGGATATCGTCATCGTAAATGGAGCAGCTACCCTGAAGAGTATGACCACAGCTGAGATGAATATGATGCCGGAAGGGGCGTCTATTAGTATAATATTGCAATTACTGAGCCCTAAAACTATCATCACTAACTCAGAAGGGAGGGCCTAATAGAGTGATCTGTACAAGTAAGTGTCAAGGTGACTTAGATAAAATTTGAGAAGATTTTTGCAAGTAGTCAACTTTTGATGCTTTCTGATTTAGACAAAATTTTCTTTCTCAGGGCAGATGCTTCGGCATTGGTCATTTGTGGTTGTCACTAGTTTTCTGCACTCTGCCAAGTCACCAAGCAGCTGAACATTAACCTTACAACAGTTTGATGTTACTAGTAGGACAAGATACCAGACGAGAGAATTTTGATTATGATAAAGCATGTTTACTTGTAGTTATATTTGTATAAGTTTGATGACTTTACGTGAAGTTTGTAGATTATGCATGCATTTCTCTGATATGAAAATGAATTTTGTTTAACTTTAAAAATATTGAATGTGATTACCGCTAGAATAA
This sequence comes from Oreohelix idahoensis, assembly GCA_024509875.1. Lineage (NCBI taxonomy): Eukaryota > Metazoa > Mollusca > Gastropoda > Stylommatophora > Oreohelicidae > Oreohelix > Oreohelix idahoensis. Next base: position 824,632 of record JAMPIV010000469.1, read on the forward strand.
TTTATATGCTATTAGTGTGGGTTGATGTATTTAGTATGGAAGCATTGTTTACTTTCATGATGTATTTTAGGTTTGATGATGTATAGGACTCCCATCTCTGTCTTCACGGTGAAAAACCCCGGTTTTTCACGTGGGGAAAGGGGTGGATGTCACGGAGTGTTTTGAGGGTATTTTGCATGTGTGAATGTTCCCATGCTCCAGCGGGAGTTTATTAGTCATGTGAGTTGTTGTGAGCTGGGAATGCGTGCATTGTAATAATTTAGCTACAGGGTTGTGAGCATTGCTTGAGACAAGCTGTTAGCTTTTGTGATGCGTGAATGAAGATCAGTGGAGCGTGGAAGGGTTTCACAGGTTTTAGTGAATACGCATGAAAGGGGGAGTCAGAGAGAGTAGTGTGTTGGTTGGAGACGTGTGTAGAGTGAGTAGAGAGTTGAGGCAGTAGAAAGCAGAGAGTAGACAGGAGACAGCGTAGAGTGTAGAGAAGAGAAGAGTTGATGTCTATAGTAGTGCACGAGTAGAGGGCCAGAGTTGTGTTGTAGACGTTGCAGTAGTTATTCATGAAGTAGCCTATTTGTGGCTGTAGTTATTCCGAGAAGCAGAGTGTGTGCGGATACTCGGGATTTATGATGTATCTAATATTTGTAATGGCCCTACGTCCATTGTGACTTATTGTGGATATAATATATTGTTGGGGATTGACATAGCTGTTGGAGTTGTTCCTTAGACAGTGAGCTAGACGAGCGGTGTATAAATGTTGTCTGACTTTCTACACATCCACCCACATACACCCTACTCGTCACAGTTACACTACACTTAAATGCACACACGTCTGTGACAAATACGCACGAACGTGAAAACAAACTATGAATAACATATAATGGATAGGGGTTGATCGTCACGATAACTAAATTCTTCATAAAGTTTATCATCAATAGAAGATCACAACAATAAGCATATACATTACTAGATAATGGTTTACAGACAAAATTTTGAAAGAAGAAATTAATCAAATAGGTTCTCCCCCTCTGGTAAAGGAAAAGAAAAGACCATCCCAACAGATGTTAATTAACCCAAAAGGTCAAAAGTTAACAATAAGTTATGAAATAGTCGGTATGGGAAAAAAATAGGTTCCTAATGTAATATTTACGGTGACTACTCAGATTAGTATTCTAACAGGCGATCTTTGTCCTCTCAAGGCTGTGTGGGGTCCTGGTTGCCGGGTCCTCCCAGCATAGCGGAGGCAGCGCAGGGTGCTGTGCCCGTACCAGATTGCTCTTTTTCGCGGACCTTCGGTCCCGAGTAATTTTTGCTATACTGACGTCTCGGTAGTGTAGTGGTTTTATAGCGGCAGAAGGAGAGTACACACGAGGGCAAGTTCGGGCACAGCGGGCTGATCACCCGCTTGCCAGCCGCTCTGATTACGGAAACAACAACTGATTTTTTTGTTGTACCAATAAACGCCATTAGGCGTAACGGAACAACAATTAATTTCTTGTTGCCCTAAGACGCCACTAGGCGTACTGGCCACGAACTGCTTTGTCGGTCCGGGGCTAAGGACGGAAGAAGAAGACTCAGATTAGTGAGATAAAAAAGAAAGAAGAAACCACATAAGTATATGATGTTAACAAAAGATATAAGTTTCTTTCTCCGTTCATTCAATTCACACCCATTCAGTGGCCACTTTCAGATTTTTGCTTACCCCAGTAGTTGTCGCAGGCATTCCAAGGAAATACACTAATAAGTAATAAGACTATTTAGTGTCTAATTTAAGTTTTGCCAAATCCAGCCCCAGACTCGCCGTGGTTGCTGACTGCAAATTTCACGGGAGTCGCTAGAGTCGGTGATTTAATTTGTCCTGGATACAATAAGTTATCTATGCCTTCAGTTGGTTGGAGTAAGGTTCATGCGTGGTGATCGCCGACGTAGGATGAATAGAACATATATATAGTTCCAATGTTGTTTAGCCTCAGGTGGGTGAGACGCTAGGTTAAGTTACACAAATGTTGCTGACAATATGTTTCGCCACAGCTGGCTAATGAGATTGATATAAGTAAATCTGGTAATAGTTCTGGTCCAGTTAATATTATAATTTAATGGTTCTATTCTGGTTTCTCTCATGAAAATGAGGGAAATTGGACTACACAGGTCACAGCATGAAGCTCATCAATACTAAATATCCCTGGATGCTGATAATATTATAAGTTCGTATGATCATAAGTTCATATGGCCATAAAAAAGCCGCTAGTACTCAGGTTGATCAGCCTAGATTTTAGGAAAGAAAATATAAACATTTAACCAAATTATCAATATCATATCTAACACGTGTTAAAATAGGAACTCTTCACCACTCCGTTATAAATTAGATTTAAAACACACCTGTCTAGTTTATCCTATCGTTTTAAACGCGTGATATGATTACTAGTCATTTAAAAAATTACATAAAATGGATAGAAGTAAATAATATATACCGTCAGTAGACAGTTATTTAATTTATGTACTAGTCAATTTAAAACATATCTTACTGGGAAATAGCGAGTAATTAAATTTGCTTTATGGCTGGAAAAGATTTAGCTATAAGTTATTTAATTAGCACAGACAATCTGAGTGAAATATAATGAAAACTTTAAACACACTAAATCACTTAAAGGCTAGTATATAAATTACCGCAACCAGAAAAATGAAATACTCCACGAAAATATAATAATTTTTACTCTGTACGAGAAATCTAAGATATCGTGCTAGTGATTTTCAGATAGATTTCTGAACAACTGATCATGGCTATCGGAGAGACATGGTATATATCCGTAAATTCCGTTCTATTGCTCTTTAATGCGAAAGTCACATCTACTGCCAGACCCGAGCCCATTTGAGGTTCGATTCTTAAATCAAAGGTAATTTTACCACCTCTGCCGCTGACGACTCTCTGGTTTGACTTTCATCATCTCCGCTTTGCCGAATATCAGCTACGCAATTAATTCCCCTGAAAGTTTTACAATTCAAGGTCCGTCTCAGACTTAACATCTCCCCTGATCAAAGAATCTATTACGCCATGCTCCGCGCTCTCTGTTCCACCGTGCTTAATTGCCAAACGGCTCACGTGTTAATTGCACTAGTGAATCCTTCGTTCCTGTAGCAAAAAATAAACTAGATGGGGAGGGGCAAAAGTGGATGATCACTGCTGCACTATTTCCAGCTATGGCAGGGAGTTAAATACACTTTGTTGAGGGAGTTCCCAAACAGTACTAAAAGATGCATACATGCTCAAATGCTAGTAATTATCTGTACCAAGTACTGTAGGGTATACTTGAAATGATGTCCAACTAATGAACGTAAGCCCACGGAATAATCACCATTATAAGCCTGGAGCTGGCGACTTAATAATAAATTGAAGAACAGTTTGATTGAACAATACACTCCAGTTTATAATACATTGTAGTTCCATTACGGAGTTCATTATAATCAACTCTAACGAATCTCATCAGTCTATGAGTCAACATATCATAATCATAATATCAGGCAACGTTGGCCACAGTCTAGTGCTAACATGCACATGAATCTTCGTCTGCTAATTCATCGTGGCGATGATCATGAAGCATATATATATATATATATATATATATATATATATATATATATATATATATATATATATATATATATATATATATATATATATATATATATATATATATATTGGTACAAAGGCTGTCCGCATTTTTAGTTACGTACGCAGAGCACAAATCCACCAATGGCTAATAAGGCAAACATCGAATCAATCCTACCTTAAAACACGTTGACTCTGTGGAACACACAGGAGTAATAAAAGTGGTTATACCACACAACCGCCAGTGGCTATGCCACACTTGGTAAGAAACACTTCCTATTCGCACAACGGCGAACGCAGACTAACTGTCGTAGATTTGCGATAGTGGAATTAAGACATAGATTGGTCCCTTCTGAATAGATTAGAACAGGTGATAGCTCAGTGAGAGGTAACGCAAAGAAAATAGATTTTCACGAGTGAGATGGTGGAAACTAATTAGAATCTGTCACTGAAATCGAGAAGCCTCTCTCTTTCAGCCTATTTCTACACCAGAACTTAGTTTGTCAGACAGTCTAATAGAATATATATTAATATATATAGCACCACTCACCTACACACCCACATAAGTGACGACAGTTAGACACACAGACGTGAAAACTACATCAATGGAATATAGATATTTTGGGACGAGCTGACCGACACACTTGAATAAGTTTATGTAAATTTTATTTATCATAAGAATTTCACCACAATCAAAATTTGAATATCAATCACATATAAATACACATACACATAAGTTAATGAATTACTAAAAGAATAGACCCATAGGTGTACTCCTTTCTCCCTATGTTGAGCCCACGATTCCATTAGCAGAAAAGTTATAGCCCCAAAGAGTCACAGATTTATACACTATGGTCTTGGATTTCTCTCTACAGTTAAGAACAGAGTTGATATATTAATCTATTCTAAGAGGAAAACACCATTAGCAACAAACTTGCATAAAGAAAATACAAAGTGGGTGCATGAATATAAAAATAAAAGAATCACTCGTTCTGCTTTCTCTCAATTCATTCAGCAGGGGCCCCTGACGTACTTTCTTACCTACAACCATGATGTTTTTCACCTTCTGGCGCAAACTTTAGGACACACCTCTACAGTGATTCTGTATTCTTCTGATAAAGAGAATCCCAGCATTGCAGATACAGGTTTCATCCAATGTTCCGGGGAGCGTTCACTACTTTCCTGGACACAAAGGTTATCAAATGATACCAGGATAGTGCCAGATAAGAGACTGGTCTTATAAGAAATACCCCCTTCTCTGAAAAGAGTAAGGGTGTATCAAAGTCCGTAAGGAAGTCCGTTACACATTTGGCCTATTTTTTCCTTCTAACACATCAGCGAACACATAAGTGGATAACTACAGGCAAATAACATGAATATATACAAATATTTTTATATATCGCTTACCCTCAGGTACAATACATAAGCTGATACAGGCTTTCAATGGTTCTCTAGGTCTGCTTTAGATACAGGCGGCAAAATAGTGACAGTTTACATTTGCGCTCTTCCTAGTATCGCTAATGATTCAAAATTAGTAGTGGCAAGAATCCGACCAAGTTCAAGGCCTTATATAACGCCGTGCTCGACCAATGGAGACACAGTCAAAAACTAGCGTTAAGAATTTTCACCCTGCCCGTTTTTCAGCCTTACCGTTCAATGTGACTAAGTTTAAATATTTATTATTTTACTCATTTTTGGGCCGATTTTAATTATTTAAAGTTCTAATAAAACTAGGAATTGATCTCTATCGTTCTAGCTATTAATATGTTTGTTAACCCAGTACCTTTAAATCTTTGCATACTTTAACTAACTAAATTTGGGACTACCCTGAAGTAAAATTATCACTAAAACTGATTTTACTCTTACAATAAAGTATTATCATGAGGAAGTATTTGCACCAACCTCTTAAGTAATATCCCCGCTATAAATCTAGTTATTCCTTTCTGTTTGCAAATCTTTAGTTATTAAGAATTAAAATTTCTTCGTTCTGTCAAATACACAAAATAGGCCCCTCTATCAAGCATAAAAAGGTTTCCTATACCTAACAGAAAAAGGAGCGATTCTATTGGTTGTTAAATCGGTCCGTATCTCTCCGATATTTTCGAGAGGAAAATTTGACGTGTTGTAATATAGACCAAAATATGACAGAAATATGATCTGGCTCGATAGGCCCAGTTACTGCATTTAGTCTTAAAGTTCGTGAGATGGGTACTATGTCTCCTTCTGGATGCAAACACAATGCCAGACAGGTTTTAACTGGTAAACCCACTTTTAAGTACAAAATGTTTCTTCTAGGTTATTCTCATATATACTGAAAAAAAAACGCTGGTTGATTTTGGGCTTGACCCATATACACTAGCGCAGAAGTAAAACTATCTCCAATCGACCAACTAAATAATATTTCTATTAACAGAGATCTTAGGAATCGAAAGCTAGATGGTTCTAGTCTTTCTGGCGGTACTGGATAAATTAAGTTAAAATTCTGGAGTATATATCTTTCTGAAATCAAAGGAAGGTTACGTCTATAACCCGAACAGACTCATTTGCCAGATGTTAGCACCTACGTCTAGATTTACATATTTCTTTACTCATTCTACGAATCAGAGAGATTTCTCACACAGAAACCGAAACCAGACTTAACACCTACAGTAACTTCTCTCGATCTGATCAGACATCGGCAATAAAACTTCCAGTGTGCGTGTTACACATTCTGCTTCATATGGCCATTCCCAGCGATCAATGTCTTTCATCTCAAATCTTTCACCGAGAATAATTAACCATTGGCGAACAGATCAGAGAAAAGTGATAGACGATAGTCTTCCTTCTTATCCCTGTCGAGAACGAATTAACACGATTCGATCTCTCATCAAAGAACTTAGTGTGATAAAGTACATTGATACAGCCGATAAAATTATTAATTATAAGTATAAAAGTTAAAATAATATGAGTAGAAATAGAAATAGTAAAGTTGTAACGCGTCTTCTTTCCCCGCGCCAGTCATCGCATTGAGATAAGAACGTAGTGTGAAACCTTATTGCCGCGCCAGTGGTATTGGATTTTATAACTCGCCCATCAAGGGTTAACGGTAAAAATTTTGAAAACGACAGGCTTCGTTGTTCCAAGAAAGATAGTAAGAATAAAACAAGGGAGGCATAAACGAACGCATTGAAGTGAGAGAGAGAGAGAGAGAGAGAGAGAGAGAGCGAACACATGCCACAAATTGTCAAGCGTTAGATTCTTGGACTAGCTACCCAAGACGACAGTGCGAGACGATACAGTGGCAGGTGTTCGGTAACGTGTCGCAAGCTTTGTAGAATTTAAAAAATACCCAGCAAAACCCAATACTTTTTCAGACTATAGGCACACTGAGAAAATACATAAACACACAGACAGCGCTTTCGCTGCAAAAGAGTCAATTTTATGACGTAACAGACTAGTAGTTTCAGTTTTGGAAAACGCGGGAGAGGAGAAAATATGGCGTAATTTATATGATAGTGGAAATTGAAACTAACTCTGGAAAAAATATGGACTTCTTTATTAATGGGTTTAGGATCATAAAACCTAGTTAGTTTGATGGCTTATCTTCTCCTGATAAATAATATGTTTAAAATTACAAACTCTCCCAGTAGATAAGAAAGATATTGACAAAAGACTGTACTTGTTCGTGCAGACAAACGGACAGACTGGCGGTTTTGAATTCATTTTGCATTCACTAACGATTACAATTTTGAACGCGTTGTTGGAAATGAGACAAGCACAGCATGTATTCTGTTGGAGGAGGGGTAGACAAGGGGAGAGAAATTATGGGATGGCTTAACACTTAAAATATATTTTAGCAGTAGAAATCTAAGAATGAGTGAGAAGAAAACTTGTTAGGTCCAAAAATCAAGTCTGTTTTTGCTTTTATTTTCAAATTCAAAAGTAGTCGTTCGTTCATTGGCGAACGCCTTTTATAATATTTAAAAAATTCAAAGTCTCGACGCCATTTGTATAATACAGTCCCTCGAACAGGACGTTTGAAATTCTGGGAAGTGTGATTTGCATTATTAAATTAAATATATAAAGTAAACCAAAAAAGGCATCACAGTCCAGCCAGCAGGACATCTGAAGTCTGCTAATCAACGTACCTGTGTTTATTCATTGAATTTATGGTAAGGCAGAAATTATTCATATATATTTTGTTTAAAAATGTGAGTGAGAGATACTGCCATTACGACTGTAAGTGATTAGGTCCCTAGCTGATATATGCAGGGCCTAGAGGTAGAGTTATGCTATAACACATTGCCAGTTTTGTAAAATACACATGTTTTGTGAAATAAAAATGTTTTCTTAAGGGGCCAGATGGACACAGCTCATCTATCATATTGTATGGAAGAAAAGAAAGATTAATATTATTATTGCAGATGTAGGGCCGCCTTGAGAGGAGAGACATGTGAACAACACTGGTACACTTTGTAATGGATGCGCTGGGTTGGTCAATTAAGATATGACCCAGATCTTTATTTCTCATGTATTATAATTTGTAGAAATAACAGTTTAAGTATGATATCAACAAGGAGACATTATTTCATTGTTACATGGTTTTTATCTGGCACTAGCCCGGTGCCAGATGTCATTGAAAAGCAGTTGAGAAGTCTTTTCATTTCCAGTAGTGACAGGGGTCTACAGAGTCCACCCTGTTACTTTTGGGCCAGTATCAAAGTGATCGTTTTACAGCAAGAATACGGACAGTTCAAGTTGTGCCAGATAAGTAAAATATCTGGCACCCGACTTTTCATCAGCATCAAAGACTAGTGCACCCCTGTGTAACATAATAAAAATATTCCCCAAAGAATAAAACATTGACAGTTATGTATTAAAGAACTGGGGATGATTAAAGAATCCCAAACAGCCATCCAGTGTTAGAAACCAGTAATATTAAAATTTAGTAACATTATTAGTATATTTTAACAGTAAATGTTTGAACAAAGTGTCCCTTTGGGTTAAAGATTTGCATTTTATGTATATACCTTGATTTCTTTTAATTTTGAAAGTCCTGACCAGAAGAATACTAGGTTCAGGACCAATAAAATTGTATAGAAAATATTTACACATCAAAATTTAACCCATGTGTTAGTTCATTTGATCATAGACTTTACTAGTTGTTTATATGTGTGTGTGTTAGTTTCAAAGTACCATCATACCACACTTGCATAACCCTAGACATTAGACGTAGTTATCATACATACTAGTCAAGAATAGGTCTGATTGAGGTCATAAGGTGGTAGCAGAAAGGTACCCTGATAACTCAACCCAAAATTTGTTATAATCAGGGACCTTCACAGCTGACCTCATTCAGTACAATAGTAATAAAGAACAACAACATTGCATACCATCAAAAACCACCACAGATATTGGGGTCTCCTGTTCCGGGATTTGAACTTGTTATCTGTATAGAAATTAAAATATTGTAGCACAAGTGTTCCCAAAAGTTATTCAAGAATAAAAATAAAAATATTTAAAGGGGAAAATAATAGCTGATGAACTGTTAAGGGCCAGTAGTTAGTTAATTAATTGGTTAATTAATTAGTCAGTGTTAATATCTTGCTAATTAGAGTTTTGAAATTTGTATTAGAACATTTTAAAGATTGATACTATGGCAGACTTGGCAAAGTTCAGATCTGCAGCTGTGCTGGCTGCAAAAGAGATGGCTATAGAGGGGCAAGCTCTGGTTCAATATGTGACATCAGAATGTTATAAATTTATTAAATTAGAACAAGATAAAGAAGAAAAAAGATTGCAGATAGAGGCTGAAAAAGATAAAGAAATAAAAAGGCTGCAGATTGAGGCTGACAAAGAGGCTAGGGCATTAGAGGCGGACTGGGAGGCTGAAATTAAGCGGCTCCAATTTGAAGAAAAGAAATTGGAGGCTGAGGCAAAGAAATTGGAGGCAGAGGAAAGAAGACAGCTTGCCGAAAGAGAAGCAGAGGAAAGAAGACAGGCTGCAGAAAGGGAAGCTGAAAAGGAGGAGAAGAGATTACAAAGGGAGCACGAGTTATGACTAAGGGAGTTTGAGTTTCAAAGCCATGCTCCTGAAAATGGTGCCAGCCCTTCTACCTCCGATGCCACTGCTAGTTATGGAGCTTCAAACTCAGCTATGGGGTTCCATTTAGAACATTTTGTTGAGAGGGACGATGACATTGAATCATTTTTATCTAGATTTGAGGTTTTAGCCACCACCTATGGGTTAGAGAAAGAAAGGTGGAGTTTAAAGTTATCTCAGGGTCTTAGGGGAACATCGTATGAAGTGTTTGCAAAAATGAGCAAAGATGACCAAGACAATTATGACATGTTAAAGCAGGCTCTTTTGCTGAGATATGAAAAGAAGGGAGAATTTTACAGAAAAAAGTTTAGAAATGCCAAGCTACTGTCGGGTGAGACCTATCACCAGTTCTCTGCACGTTTAGAGATGTACTTGGAGAAATGGACTGCTCTGGGGAAAACCCAAGATCTTTAAGAAATGATCCTTATTGAGCAATTGAGAGAGTCCATGGCTTCAGACTTGAGAAAGTTTCTCATGGAACAGGGTGCAGAGAGGCTGGCTGAGTTACTTAATGTCGCTGAGAGGTATCAGGCAGCTCAGGCAGAGGTAGCTGGCGCCAAAAAGAAACATGTAGACAATTATAAGGCTCCATAAAACTCTAATAGATTTGAAAACAAAGATCAGGGTAACAAGGGTAAGCAAAATTATGATAGGCCACGCAATGATTATAGAAATAAAAACCCACAATTCAATGACAGGAAATATGAGGAAAGAAAACCCTTTCATCAAGGTAGATTATATTGTAGATGGTGTAAGAGGGAAGGACATGACACCAAAGTTTGTACTAAGAAACCTGCTGGATTTGCTGCTATGAAATTGGGGAAAAAGGAAGTAAAGGTAAAACCTACTGGACAGCAGGAACCTTATCACCCCCAGTGTGTGAGGATGTTGTATGTAATGGTGTCACCATTAGGTGCCTTTATGATACAGGTTTAGATTTTGATTCTGTTGTGAGTTCGCACTTGGTGAACCCATATCAGTATACCACAGAAACAGTGGAGATACAAGGGTGACCAAGGACATACCATTTATGACACTTCCCATTGCCAGGATAACGGTGAAAACTTGCTATGTGGAAGGAGTAATCAGAGCAGCCGTGATCGACGCACCCATCTACCCTCTGATATTGGGGTGTCGTTATGTCTTCTTGGGGAATCCCAAGAGACCTGTGGTCTTGGCAGCAGTCCAGACCCGATCACAATCCAGAAAGGAAGAAGATGAACCAATAAATACTCATCCAGAGGAGACGAGGAAGCGCAGGCTGAGGACAGGACACTCAAGCCTTGCTTTAAAAAATTACCTAAATGCCACACACCTCCAAGCAAAGGGGATTATTATATGAAGAACAAATCGTTGTATAGGAAGACTGGGACTGGAACAAATGGCCATGGACAACTGGTACTTCCTACTTCATATAGGGAGAGAGTGTTGGAATTAGGACATGCGATTCCCTTCAGTGGTCATATGTGGATCAGCGTAACAGGACAGCATATAGCTTGTCATTATTTCTGGCCAGGTATAACGGAGGATATAAAGAGATATGTAAAATCCTGCCCAGAATGTCAAAGGGTAGCTCCAAAGCACTGGACTGCTCCAGCAACTCTAGGGGAAATGCCCATTGTGGGAACACCTTTTGAGAGAGTTGCAGTGGATATTGTGGGACCTCTCACTCGGACCAAGAGGAGGAACAGGTACATCCTTACTCTGGTGGACACTTGTTCTATGTGGGGAGAGGCGGTAGCCCTGTCGTCAATCGATTCCAAGCATGTCGCAGAGGCATTGCTTACAATATTCACTAAGTTTGGATTCCCGCATCAAATCTTGACTGATAACGGCTCACAGTTCAAGGGGAAACTAACGGAAGAAGTTTCCAGGATCATCCAAGCCAGGCACTTTCATTGTATTCCGTATCACCCTCAAGGGAACGGCCAGGTGGAGAGGTTCAATGGGACTCTCATTTATATCCTGAGAAAGCTGGCACATGAGAAACCTGATACGTGGGACCAATACTTGCCCGCTGCGGTGTTTGCGTATCGGGAAGTTCCACATAATTCAACCGGGATGGCACCCGCAACCCTGTTATTTGGGAGGCCAATAAAAGGTCCTTTAGAAGCCTTGTTGAGGACATGGACAGATGAGAAGGCAGAAGAGACTGTTATTTCATCATATCAATATGTGAACGAGCTGACCACTCGTCTTAAAACTGGCTGGAAACTTGCAAATGATAATCTCAGACAAGCCAGGAAAAAACATGCTGTCTATTTTAATAAGAAAGCTAAGGATAGAGAACTATTTGTGGGAGAAAAGGTGCTTCTTCTACTACCCGGCAGCAATAACAAATTACAAATTGGATGGCTGTTGAGCGCTCTTTTCGGGTAACATGATAGCTAGTAGCAGAGGTACCAGTGTACTAGCATCTTGACGCGAATGTAGAATGAAAATTAGATGAAGAGCTATCCAACAGAACTTCAACGAGTGGAGGGCAAAATCAGGCCAACATGATCATACTCAACTCGTCGGTAAAGTTATTATAATTTATTACGTGGTACGAAGACGTTTGACAAGACGGTACAATGTTCCTTGACAGGTACGATGAACAATTTATACATAGTAGTGACAGTTCCGATAAAACGATACATCTCTGGTCATTCATATCTAAAATCCTCTCCCACGTAAGTAATAAGAATCCAATAATATTCCTACTAGGTTTTAACAGCAAGGGAATGTCCGTTGACCTTGCTTGAGGTCATCCACTTAAGCATGTACTCCCATACCACGAACTCCCGCATTCGTCCAATAAGAGACTGTTTCTATCCAAGACATAGTTCCATACAACGTAGACTCAATAGATATTCACTGGTACATATATGAAGAGGTATCTGAGTTAGTATCTTTAGGTTTTAACTAACCTCTCAAAAAACATGCCACGACTTTGGCATTACAATAAAGGCGTTTACACATATAAATACTGCAATCAAATTAACTTCTTTCCCACTCGTAGGAATCCTTCTTCTACGATACGAATCCTAAAGGCTAACGACTCTGTAGGTCCATTCTAGGAATAACATATTCCCGCTAGACTAATATAAGAGCGGCCTTACAATACAGCATACAAAGAAGTGGGGCGATAACTTACGTGACATTACTGCTATTGGTTTCGACCTGAAGACCAATACAGATCACTAGAATAAATGGCTTCCATAAACGTGCCATGAAATACAATAATAATATATCAATCACGGACATAAACAAGGTCCATGTTGCCCCTCCAAATCATGACGTCAGAAACTACTCAACTAGGTTACCCGTGCGTCCCAAAGCAACTCACACTGCTTTGTGCACGTCAGTGCGCGAATCATTCGACCGCACAAATAATATAACTATATTGAGACTGGTGCGTACATTTGGCAGGACCGAAGACTACCCCCTTAGGTAATAAATGTACGTAACAGCTCCCTTATTACCTCCCCTTAAAAAAATTAATTCTATTAATTTTTTTTGAACTTAGTACCCGGGAGAGGTGAGTCAAAACTACAACAAGATATATGAAATGCATAAAGTTATACCATATTAAGAAAAGAATATTAAACGAAATCAATATAACTAAATGATAGTATGCATTAAAGCACACATCCACCATCGACCTACTTTGGAACGATGTGGTAATATTCGAAGTACAAGAAGTTGAAAATGAAAATGAAAAAAACCGTAAAAAAAAGATGATAATAAAATTCAAATAAGTTTTCTAAAAAAAAAATTCGAAACATATGATTTCAAAAATAAAAATGAACAGCAACACTGATGATAATCAATGACAAGAGAATCAATAAAACAGAAAAATTGAAAATACAATGTGCAAAAATGAAGCAATGCAAAATTAAACACTTTAAGAATCAACACCCTTAATGTTTTCTAACACTAGTATGGTTGACTAGTGATCTTAACAGTGAGATATCATAACTAAGACCCGTGAATGCAGGTATTACGTGACAACTAAGAAAGTTAGTATATGTGTGATCCATAATTAATTAAATAGATTAAATTGAATTATAGTAATTTATATATTTCTTAATTACTAACAAATAACCAGTTACTAATATATTCTAAGTAATTCCATATCACTCATTGTCAATGTTCAGTTACAACTAGTTAGTAATCGACGAGACGATGTTCTCAATGTTCCATACACGATAAAATATATTCTCGAACACGATATGTAGTGTAATATGTTCCATAGGAATAACAAATGTATATTTGTCGCTTTTAACAATGTTTCCATAGTAATAAAAAGTTAATGTAGTAACAATGTTGCCGTAATAATAAAATGTTATTCTAATACCACTGTTCCCGTTTTAATAAAACGTTACTACACAAGAAGTAATGTTATAATCCATAAGTAAGTATATCCTGAAAGATATATTTATACGAATACTTCAGTTATATGATCAGTCTTTATAGATGTATAATCAATGAAAATGTAGAAAGTTATTCATGTTATCGGTGAGGATGTTTCAACATCTGGAAGTGGTTTAGTTTCGACAAGTTCGCTTGGGCATCTCGACAAACAGTCTGCGAACACATTCTTCACTCCAGGAATAGCTCGTATTTCAAAATTGAATGGTTGAAGCGCTATAGCGTAACGCGCTGACTTCGATGATTTTACGTTTTTCGAGTTCAGTGCGGTAAGAGCTTTTTGATCAGATTCCACCACAAAGTGTGAACCAAGGAGGTAACGTTCCAGTTTTGTGATTGCCCACACCAACGCTAGGAGCTCTTTATCCAGAACGGAGTATTTGAGTTCGCTCTCCGTAAGTTTTCTGGACACGTACATCACCGGAAATAAGGTGCCGTTATATTCCTGCATCAAAACTGCAGCAATAGCGTAAGAAGATGCATCACTGCGAAGAATGAAAGTGAGATTTTTGTTAGGCAACCTCAAAAAAGGTTCTTTTGAAAAAAATCGTTTTATATAGTCTAACGCCGTTTGGTGATCCTGCGACCACTTTATTACATTAGATGTGCCTTTTTTCAGTAGAGACGAAAAAGGTGCAGTTATAGTAGACAAATGAGGGATGAATTTTGAATAGAACTGTATTAGTCCTAAAATAGACCTAACTTGTTTTTTTGTCTTAGGTGCTGAGATGTTTAAAATTTTAGAGACGTTACTGTCTTCTGTATACATGAAACCATGACCTATGCGGTGACCCAGAAATGAGATGTCATGAAAACCGACAAAAGCCTTTGAAGGTTTTGCTGTTAAGTTATAATCTCGTAAGGTAGACAGTAAAGCTTTTAATCCATGAATATGTTCATCCCAAGAGTCACTGAAAAGACAGATGTCATCTATATAAGTAATGACATCGGGACGATGAGACAATATGCGGCGCATCATGCGTACAAAGGTAGCTGGCGCATTCATTAATCCGAATGGCATAAAATTCCATTGAAAAAGACCCCGTGGCGTCGAGAAAGCGGTGAATGGCTTTGCTTTAGGAGTTAGTGGCACTTGCCAATAGCCCTTTGAAAGGTCAAATTTCGAAAAGAATGTGGCATGAGATAACCTCTCCAATAAGTCGTCTAAAAGAGGTAACGGTTCCGCATCGAATTTTGTAACTTTGTTTAATTTCCTGTAATCTACGCAAAGACGTATATTGTTGTCCTTCTTCCTAATGATTACCATAGAAGAAGAATATGGTGATGAAGATGGTTCAATTATATTTAATTGAAGCATCTCATCCAATTCCTTATCAACCTTATCACGAAAGTGTAAAGGGATAGGATATGGGCGAACTCGAATAGGCGTATCGTCAGTCAGAATAATGTCATGTTGGATGACTGACGTATGACCTGGGATGTCAGTGAGGACATCCTCATACGAGTGTAGAATATTAGAGACTTGCTGACGTTGATCAGCCGAAAGAGTAGATGAGATTGTAACATCATTCCATTTCTCAGTGGAATGGAGTGGTACAACTGGTATTGGTAGTTGTACATCATCGAAAGAAGATTCTTCTTCTTGGATGACTGACAAACTAGAATAGTGTTGAATAGGAGGTGTAGGATCGTCAGTTGCCTGGAACACTGACTGTAGATAATCAGGACGTGAGTAATACTCCTTCAACATGTTAATGTGGAAGGTTTTATGTTTACCATTAACATCAACGATGTAGTCGACATCGGATATTCTTGAGATGATCCTGAAAGGACCTCTCCAGGTAATTAAAAGACGATTGTTATGCGCAGGTAGTAAGACAAAAGCTTCATCACCAGGTATGAGCTGGCGAAGACGTCTATACTTGTTTGCAAATAGACGAGCTTTTTCTTTGGCTTGTTCGGATGATGCAGTAGCTAGTCTACAAGCATCTATGATTCTCTTTCTCAGAGAGATCACATACTCATAAGAGGATTGAGTTTCCTCTTCAATATTCTCGTCAACCAATAAGTCGTGGATTAACGACATCGGACCGCGTGGTTGCATGCCAAAAACTAGCTGGAATGGAGAAAACCCCGTGGCTTGATTTTGTACTTCGCGATACGCAAACAGAGCCGCGGGTATGACCCGATCCCAGTCTTGGGGATGGTCTTGGGTCATCTTACCCAACAACTGCTTGAGTGTCCTATTGAGACGCTCAATTAACCCATTTGACATCGGATGATAAATAGAACTAAGAGATCTGTCTATACCTAATGTCTTCATAACTTGAGACATGGATTCAGAAATGAACTGAACCCCATGATCCGACAAGATTTTCCGTGGAAAACCATGCGTGAGAAGATTAACATCAATGCCTCTGCTACACTGGCAGATGAAGTGTTCTTGAGAGGGATGGCCTCAGGCCAACGAGTGCACATATCAATGCACGTAAGAATATGCGTATGCCCTCTAGCAGATGGAAGCATCGGACCAATAATGTCTATAGCCATTTTATCAAATGGTCTAATCGGGATGTCCGCAGCTTGAATAGGAGCCGCATGAAATGGACCCCGTACCTTAACTTCCTGACATATCAAACAAGACCGACAGTAGAGAGTGATGTCCCTATGGACGCCTGGCCAGTAGAATGCCGAAAGCACTCTGGATTTGGTACGCGAAAAACCCATATGGCCCGCACATTGCGAGTCATGCGCATGTCGTAATATACGAGATCTCATAGAGGATGGGACTAAGATCTGATAACATAAGGATGAATCCTTTTCCCGTATTACTCTAACCAAAATCCCATTTTTAAGTATAAAGTCATGTCTAGATTTTGCAAGTTTGTTGCTGGTATTCTTTTTGTTCACATAATGAAAAATTTTTTTTTAATGAATCATCATTCTTTTGCAATGTTGCAAACAACTCCCGTGAAATAGGAGCATCATCATCACAAGTAGTATGAACTGTAGGTTCAATAGGTGTATCATGCGACATATTAGTAGCTTGCGCTCTAGTCACTACTGCATTTGCAGTTTGAATATGTCGCTCTTCCCATTCAGCAATTTGCTGTGGTGTACACTCTTTTATACCATGTATGCGACCCAGTATTACGTCACAAATTGGATTCGGAAGGAGACATGCCTGGATCTTTCCTGAAAAAAATGGTGTGTTAAGGTCAATAATAGCGGTGGGAAATGTTTCAATGGTGCCACCAAAAGTCACACACTTGACAACCCTGCCCGTGGCACAACTTGGGTTGATCAGCGAAGTCCGGACGCCCACAGTGCTACAACCTGAGTCAAATAGGATAGAGCATGAAATGTTATTGACAAATCCCTTGTTAAACATAAGAGAGCCCTGTCCCTGGTGTACTGACGCAGCAGTGGCCGTACAGACTGCAGGTAGACTAGGCAAGGTATGTCCGCAACGCAGCGTCGTGATCGCCTTAGGCTGGAAAAGAGTCGAGCATTCTGGACAGTCTTTCACCTGGGTACAATCAAGAGAACAAGACATAGCATTGTGAGTTTCAGCTACTTTACCCTGTTCAATGTTAGCCTGTGTATCACTTAAAGCGACATTAGAATGTCTATGTGTATTACTCAACGATCTATCTCGTCGGCGCGATCGATTGTGATTATTGTCATTAAAATTGCCACAATTGTAGTTTCTGCCTGAGTTAAAATTTGGATGAGTCCGATAATTTGTAGAATGATCGTTATGATGTTGGTTAAATGGTTTATTTCCAAAAAATTGTCTGTTTTGTGAACCCTGAGATTTTGATCTCCAGTTTTGTTTATTATAATGTCCTTGATTATTTTTAAAATTATTGTTACCAAAATCTCGCGATCTGTGAGCTTGGTTCCAAGAAACATTAAATGGAGCAGATTGTTGAAATTGCTTCCCTTTGTAAAAGTTATCATTGTTAAAATTGTAATTATTTCCCTTATTGACATACCTGTCAGTACTAAAGGAACGATTGCGTGAAAAATTGTTTTGTTGTGCTGCAAAAGCAACAGGCAATTCACTCTTAATCTGTGCATTACTCAGATCCATGGTTGGGTGAGCAGTGCAAAAATTTTTTGCATGTTCTTCTAAATCTTTCATTGATAAAGGTTTCCGTTCGTGTAAAAATGCGAGAAATGTAGGATTTACAGACGATAGTACCTTATCGCGCATCAGTAAATCGAAGAGACCTTCATACGACTTTTCAATTTTGGATAATTCGATCCATCTTTCGAGGGTGAGTCGTATTTGTGACAGAAAATCACTGAAATTTCTGCTTGATTGCGGTAGCAATGTACGAAATCTTAATCGGTATTCATCTTCTGACATTTGAAATTTCTTCAGAAGTGCGGCTCTAAGAGCATTATAATCATTCTTCTCATTAATACTGGTAGTATGATAAACTGCTAAAGCATCCCCAGTAAGTAACCTGGATAAATATGTGCAATACAGTGTTTTATCCACGTTATAAGACACACAAGTGGCCTCAAACCTATCTAGGAAGAATATCACGTCATCAGACGGGGGATTAAATTTTGGTAATTTAAGGTGAATTTCCTTAAAATGGTCATGTCTGGATGAAGTTTGGCTTTCAAAAGTTCTCTGAGAATTAGCTTCCTGAGTTAACCTAAGTCTCTCATATTCTGACTCTGCTAATTTCAGTTCATGCTGTCGTTTTCTATCATTCTCTTCCATCTCAAGCTGAAGTCGTAATGTATTTTGTTCAGCTATTAATCTTCTTTTTCTTCCATTTCCTTTTTTATTTTGCATTTCCTTTTGTTTAACTTCCATTTCAATTTTAAAGTCTTTCTTCAGCCTCCTTTCTCTTTCTGTTCTGTTCCTCTCGCTGAAATCGTTTCTATTCGAATTCAGCGGCTAGTCTCATTTTTTTCTCCTCTTCCTCAGCTATAAATTTCCTCTTCTTTTCATCCTCCTCAGCAGTTAATCTCATTTTTTTCTCATTCTCCTCAGACTCAATCCGTTTTTGATCTGCCTCAAATTGAAGTTTTTCTAGTCTTAAAGTTTCTAACTTTCTCTGTTCGGCTTCTATTTCTTGAGCTTTCTTATATTCTGCAAGTGCAAATGCTTTTACTTCATCAGGAGCCATCTGAAGAGCTTTTGCTTGCTTAATGAAATAGTCTAAGGTAGACATTATTCAATATTATTATGTAATAATACTACTTAAAAGTGTTACTACAACTAGTGGTCTTCGTTCCTGTCCTAGAACGGTAAAATCAAGTTATATAATAGGCAATAATATTAATAATTAATAATGTAATTTATAACATGTAATGGTGTGAAAGCAATAACGTGACAGACAATAGCACAATACTGACACGACACGATAATCAAGACAAATGACTACAGTCGTAGAAATCAAATAAAATAAAAATGTGGAACTAAAATAGAATGTCGTAAAAAATTACGATGACATCTACGATCCAATAATGCACAAGACAATTGACACCACAGTGTAAAATCATATGCTTTGTAAAAAACTGAATGATAGACAGGTTAGACGGACAATAATCACATACAAAATACATCATGAAACTAAGGTACAAGTAAAAATAGCTACGAAAACAACAAGTAAAAACGTGACGAAACAGCTAAACAGATACTGTTATAAGGGACAACTAGCGATCGGAACTTCGGCAAGGTTTCTAGCCTTGTACCGGAATTATCGCTCAATTGAAACTTACAAAATGAGCCCTACAGAACGTCTGACGAAGAGCCCGAATTGGCTTCGAGATGGATCTCGTTCGTCAGATCAACCTCCCTACCTCCCACGAAGAATACAACACATATAACATGTAACATGAAAAATATAAATGTGGACATAACTACATGAGGCACAGCTAAACGTAATAAAGTGTACAACGAAAACACGTTATACTCATCTCGCGTGCAGGTAAAAAATCAATGTGCCTCGTCTCCGTGGATGTACGTTTGAGGATAAAATACTTCGTTCTGAGTATTAGACCACAGCTCGCACGCAATACTGACGAAGAGGTGATTCCAAGGTAGTCAGTCACTGTACAACCTGACGTGGATGTTGATTGATGACCTTGACCCTGTCCGTAAGTTGATTGTGATTCACCAACACAGTAGATTCCAAGATGTTGTCGCCTTGAAAGTAAAATCTTCCATTCAACCGATACTTGTATAGGGTACGTTTCCTTTGAAATTATTGATTTCCAGACCACACTGGCATACCATTTACTGTTGAGCGCTCTTTTCGGGTAACATGATAGCTAGTAGCAGAGGTACCAGTGTACTAGCATCTTGACGCGAATGTAGAATGAAAATTAGATGAAGAGCTATCCAACAGAACTTCAACGAGTGGAAGGCAAAATCAGGCCAACATGATCATACTCAACTCGTCGGTAAAGTTATTATAATTTATTACGTGGTACGAAGACGTTTGACAAGACGGTACAATGTTCCTTGACAGGTACGATGAACAATTTATACATAGTAGTGACAGTTCCGATAAAACGATACATCTCTGGTCATTCATATCTAAAATCCTCTCTCACGTAAGTAATAAGAATCCAATAATATTCCTACTAGGTTTTAACAGCAAGGGAATGTCCGTTGACCTTGCTTGAGGTCATCCACTTAAGCATGTACTCCCATACCACGAACTCCCGCATTCGTCCAATAAGAGACTGTTTCTATCCAAGACATAGTTCCATACAACGTAGACTCAATAGATATTCACTGGTACATATATGAAGAGGTATCTGAGTTAGTATCTTTAGGTTTTAACTAACCTCTCAAAAATCATGCCACGACTTTGGCATTACAATAAAGGCGTTTACACATATAAATACTGCAATCAAATTAACTTCTTTCCCACTCGTAGGAATCCTTCTTCTACGATACGAATCCTAAAGGCTAACGACTCTGTAGGTCCATTCTAGGAATAACATATTCCCGCTAGACTAGTATAAGAGCGGCCTTACAATACAACATACAATAAGAAGTGGGGCGATAACTTACGTGACATTACTGCTATTGGTTTCGACCTGAAGACCAATACAGATCACTAGAATAAATGGCTTCCATAAACGTGCCATGAAATACAATAATAATATATCAATCACGGACATAAACAAGGTCCATGTTGCCCCTCCAAATCATGACGTCAGAAACTACTCAACTAGGTTACCCGTGCGTCCCAAAGCAACTCACCCTGCTTTGTGCACGTCAGTGCGCGAATCATTCGACCGCACAAATAATATAACTATATTGAGACTGGTGCGTACATTTGGCAGGACCGAAGACTACCCACTTAGACTGTTATTTCATCATATCAATATGTGAACGAGCTGACCACTCGTCTTAAAACTGGCTGGAAACTTGCAAATGATCAGACAAGCCAGGAAAAAACAGCCTATTTAATAAGAAAGCTAAGGATAGGGATTTGTGGGAGAAAAATCCGGCAGAACAAATTACAATTGGATCAGGTCCATATACTGTTCTAGAGAAGGTGTCTAGAACAAATTATAAAATCGACAAGAAGGGGAAAGAGAAAATATATCACGTGAACCTTCTAAAGACGTATCTGGACAGGGAAATCCAGGAAGGAACACACTTAATGTCCTTGTCGATAGCAACGGGGATGAAAAATGAACCACTCACCTCTCATGAGTACACCCTGAAAACATGTGAGACCCCTGCACATGTAAAATTCAGTAAACACTTGACGAAAAAACAGAGGGAACAGGTTCAAAAGGTTCTGACTGATCATACGGACGTGTTAACGGACAAAACGGGGCACACGAATTTGTTGGAATATAATGTAAAACTAGTAGACCAAACACCGATCTGTATGAGAGCCTACACGATCCCGTTCGCCAAGGAGAAAGCTTTGAAAGAGGAGATTGTGTACCTATTGAAAGAAGGGATTATTTCTCATAGTGAATCTCCGTATAGCTCTTGTGTGGTTTTGCTGAGGAAACCCTCTGGAGAACATAGACTGTGCATAGATTACAGGAAACTGAATGCTGTCACAGAGAATCAGGTGGATCCATTACCTGACACAAATCAATTATTTGCCAAGCTGAACAAGGCAAAATATTTTTCGAAGGTGGATCTGAGCAAAGGCTATTATCAGATTCCAGTAAAGCCTGAGGTTCGACCTTATTTAGCGTTTAGCACTTCGGAAGGACATTATGAATTCAACATGTTGCCGTTTGGGTTGAAAAATGCTCCTAGTGTGTTTTCTAGGATGATGCGAAAATTGTTGGATCCACTAAATAACCCATACATCACAAATTTTATGGATGATATCCTCATTGCTACGGAAACATTTGAGGAACACATTAACTCTTTGACTATGCTGTTTGATAGACTGAGAGAGGCTAATTTGACGGCTAGACCAACAAAATGTTGTATTGGTTGTAAAGAGTTGGAGTTCTTGGGACATACTGTATATCAGGGTAACATGACCCCTGACCCCAAGAACCTCGAGAAATTACAGAGAGTACCGCGGCCACAAACCAAGAAAGATGTGAGATCTTTCGTGTCGTTGTGTGGATTCTATCAGAAATATATCAAAAATTTTAACTCTATTTGTGCTCCTCTGACGGATTTAACTCGCAAGGGAAATCCTGATAGAATTGTTTGGTCAGCCCAGTGTGAATTAGCATACCAAGAGTTAAAGGAAAAACTTACAAGCAAGCCAATCTTGAAATTACCTGATTTGAGTCAGGAATTTGTGGTGAGAAGTGACGCAAGAAATTTAGGCCTGGGGGCTACTTTGTTGCAAAGTTCATCGTCACCAGACGGGGAGCTGAACCCAGTCGCTTATGCTAGCCGCAAGTTGAACAAAGCGGAGCAAAACTATTCAACAAGCGAAAAAGAATGTCTAGCTTTAATTCGGGCGATACGAAAGTTCAAGATCTATCTATATGGAAGAACATTCGTGGTCCACATGGATCATCAGCCCCTCGTATTCTTATCACAGGCAAAGCATGAAAATGCTCGTTTATTACGATGGTCGTTACTCCTACAGCCATATTCATTCACTATTGAATACATCCCGGGGTCACAGAACGTGGGTGCAGATTTCCTCAGCAGGCATCCCTGTGATCCAAATCAGAGTATTCATCAGGCGTAAGGAGTTAATTTTATCTATGTGTATTGTTCCAAGATAATATATGATTTGTAGCAACTAGGTAGTAAGCTCGGATAAAAGTTGCACATTTTAGTTGTTGAAATGCAACAGAGATATATTATAGTTTTTTGCTTTACGATGTTGAAAGCGAGGAGCATAATTTGCGTAGTTTTAATGTGACGTGTCGCGTTGGTAAGGTAGCACGTGACAACATTGTATTTGTACCCATATGTTGTTATATTTGGTCCTAGACGGACGGAAGTTTTTGAAGTCTCCCAGTAGAAGGATATTTATATCAAGGATTTTCTTGATGAATAGGTATTTGGGTCAGCCTATACTTAGTGGATACAATATTATATCTCAGTGATGAACGGGATTTATGTTCGAAGAGGAGAATGTATTTTCGGGAGCAATCTTAATGGAAAGTATCCAAGAAGGTCACCTTAGTCGCGTAAGTTGAGTTGTTCGATACCGGATTGCCTATCTAGAAATCACGAGTAAATAGCTTGACTGTACCACGACTGAAGGAAGTGACGAATTATGATGTATTAATTGAATTCTGATTAACTGCATTTTATTTGGATGTGATGTGCTATTAAATTGTACTCTGTTCGGACTCTGAACACCACGGACTTATCAGTTGATATTATTGAAAGTTCAGACTATTGACCCACTATTCATGTTTGTCAGCACGGCATTAGAAGCTCTACCATTTGAAGTATTTATCAAAACTAATAATACAACAAAACAGTGGTTATAAACCGGCACACATAGAAGTTAGCAGAGAATACCATAACAAACGGTGGCAACAACCAGAATAAAACTAATAACAATGGAACAATGAAGCACGATACAATCTGTGTAAGTGGTGATAATAAGTTTTGTTCATCGGCAGGAAAATCCGATGTAACAAAAAATGGTTGGCCATTGCGGGGATCGAGAATGGTTCGCCAGTCCGTGAATCGAGAATGGTTGCCAGCGCGTGAATCGACAATGGTCTGCTAGCACAGGGACCAAGTTGACAAGCTAACGAAGTAACGAAAAATTTTTTTTCTTTAGTCCATGCAAAAGAGTGAGTTCAAGTCAAACGGAAAATAAAGACATTGTATCGTTCGATTGACCTAGAAGTGTTTACGATCGGCTAGCGCTCACGTGACTTGCAGTTAGTGACGTAACACGCCTAACAACGAAAGACTGTACAACGTCATCATTTCATGTCCAAAATCCATAGCAGAAGTCAAGACCTTTCGCAAACTGTATCAAACTTCGATTTACCTTCAAAAATGGATCAAGAACTACACGAATGCTTTCAAAGTCACTAAACCAGCTTCGAGGGAATCCCATCTGTACCATTGACAACTGCCAGCATCTTGCGGGGAAAACTTTCATACGCTAAAAGATAAGTAAACCCAGTAGTGGTCGTTTCAGTGCAAAATGTCGTCCTTCGAATTATGTGGGCATATTTAATTCATGCATGTTCTATGTATCTATCTATCTTCGTATGTTTTTATGTGTGTAAGTGGGTTTGGTCGCCACAAGCTGACCACAAAGATTCTAATCGATTTTAGGGTAATTGAATATTTGCGAGTTGAATACAAGAGACCCCAAAGAAATAATTTTGGACTCGTTCTGCTTGTTATTGCAAAGATTCGATATTTGATGTTAGGTGTATAGTGATGGTAATTTCTGGTGTATTTTCCTGTATTCTGTTTCAATTTTTATTCATTTCTGTAATATGTTTGTAACTATTTCGTATTTTCTCCATCTTGCTATAATTTATTTTAATTGTTAATATATGTCCGTTATATAGAGTCATGTGACGTCATCATTATTTGTACACATGTTTATTAACCCATATTTGGTTACCTTGAACTTCTCTGATACTTCCGAGTTTTATTTGGTTCAAGTAATCATCTTTTAATGTTTGCAATTGTCAATTGTGAAATGTTAATGTCTTGTACAATTTTATTTATGGTTTGTTTTGTCTTTATTGATGTTTAAGCTTATACTCTAATAGGGATAGCTTACCTTAGTTGGGTATTAATATAATAACATATATTTTGATTAATTTTTGAAAATAAATAAGAGGAACTTGATAATTGCAACTGTTTGCAGTAATGGCCCAGTGCACTAGTGTTTATCCATCATGACTAAGGCATGATGATATAGTATATTGACAAATAACTATAGGGTTATATTTCTTGGTGAATATGAGCATCATGTTAGATATTAAGTAGTATAATTTTATTAAAAAATAGTACTACGTTGGCCATTGAGTACACATAAATAAGTTAATAATTTTTATTGGTGTTTACAATACATTATTGATTAACTACATAGATCATTGATTTCAGAATGTCTACGTTAGAAACTTTCGTTAGAATAGGGAAAGATTTTGGTTATAAAGGACCAGAACTGAAAACTTTTGCTGAAGAACAGCTAGCTATTTATAAACAAGAACAGGCAGATAGAACACGTGAAGAAGAAGAACGTGAAACGAAGTTAAAACGTGAAGAAGAAGAACGTGAGGCAAAGTTAGAAAAGCAGAAAGAACTTGCAAAGCAAGAAGAAGATAGAAAAGAGGCAAGAAATGAAATATTAAGAATTGAGGAGGAAAAACAAAAGAAACAAGATGAAATTATAATGCAACAACAAAAGGAGTTGGCACTTATCCAATTGGAGACAGCCAAATTAAAAGCACAATGCGCTACTACTAGCCATGGTGTTAATGCTAATGATATGTCTTCAGCTACACAACATAAAAGTTATTATAACTTTAAACTGCCACATTTCAAACTTAATTATGATAATTTATCATCGTACTTGTCACGTTTTGAACAAGTATGTAAGACTAATAATTTGGATAAATCAGCATGGGCACTTAAACTTCGAGAATTTTTAGATGGTGAGCCCTTGAACGCAACTGAAAATGTAGATCCTACAATAGCTTGTAACTATGATGCCATTAAGGCTTTGCTATTGCGACGGTTTCATTTAGATGAGGAAGGTTGTAGATTAAAATTTAAAAATCTTCAGCCAGATTCACATAAAGATTTTTCAGGATTTATATCAAATATACGAGACACCTTCAACAGATGGGTTGAACTTGCGGGAGTGGAAAAATCTTATGATAAATTAGTGGACCTGATACTTAGAGATAAAGTACTATCTTCAGTTAGTCCGCCATTTTTTTCATTCCTACAGGAACGAAAACCACCCACCATTGCGTCCTTAGAAGAGATGTCTATAAATTATTGTTGTGCACATCCTAACGTCAGTTTAGGGAATTCACATACACGAGAACCATTACCAGTGGCATCCAACATGTCGTACCACGGTTATGACAAAGCAGGACACATAGTCTTAATAGGAACCATTTTTACAAAGGATATAATGATAATTATAATCATGGACAAAATCATTATAACAGCTATAACAATTTTAACCGAGGTAGACAACAGTTCAGAAATCAAATACCTCAATTTAAACCTAAAGATAATTTTCAACAAAAGCCTAGTTGGAATAAATTTGGTATTGACAAATTCAATAATAGTGGTAATCATTATCAGAAGAAGAATGAAAATTTTAAACCACGACATAAAAGTTACAACAGTAGAGGCAATGATAATAATTATTCAGGTGTTCGGGATAGACAACGCTCCATCTCCAGACATCATCAACAGTTTACACATAACACAGGGGCAGCATTGACCATGAATGCATCTCCATGTAATAACAATGTTGACACTCCAACACATTCTTCATCTGCATGCTATGTCATTGATAATAACGTGGCAAATGTTTGTCCACAATGCCATACTATTTTTCAGAAATCAAGTCAGCCGACAA
This sequence comes from Oreohelix idahoensis, assembly GCA_024509875.1. Classification (NCBI taxonomy): domain Eukaryota; kingdom Metazoa; phylum Mollusca; class Gastropoda; order Stylommatophora; family Oreohelicidae; genus Oreohelix; species Oreohelix idahoensis. The sequence continues at coordinate 851,711 of JAMPIV010000469.1, forward strand.
TACAGGTTACACAACCTACTCCTGCTATTTGTCTAACGGCTAACGATGGAACTGGGACATTGATTTTTAACAAGGGAATCCTGGATGGAAATATTATTTCTATTTTAAGAGACTCCGGATCCACCACAATTGGCATCCGTCAATCCTTAGTGCATCCACGTTATGTTACTAAAGAGTTTGTACGCTGTATTACTTTCGGAGGTACAGTGGAATATTATCCAACGGCAATTATAGATGTTAAAACTCCATTTTTTTTCAGGGAAAGTTAAAGTTTGTTTACTTCAGAATCCGGTTGCAGATTTGACAATCGGACGTATACATGGCAGCAAAGACTGTACTCCCGAGGAAATATTGGAATGGGAAAGAGTGAACTTGTATGCAGCCAATACAGTGACAACAAGAGGTCAAGCTCATGCGTTGGAAAGGAAGGATACTACAGCCACTAAAGTGATGGAGTACTCTAATGATATACTTACTTCCATGATTGAAAGAGAGTCTTTTGCTCGCAAACAAAGAGAAGACAGCTCTTTGAAGAAATTTGTTGCATTAGTGAACAAACATGATGATATTACGGTTAAGAATAGAGCTAAACATTGGTTCACTATTCATAATGATATTTTGATTCGAAATAGTGTTGACAAAGATAAGGTGAAACATCAGGTCATAGTACCATCGTCGTTAAGGACATACATACTACGGCATGCACATGACTCCCAATGCGCGGATCATATGGGATACACTCGAACACGTTCACGAGTGTTGTCATCGTTTTTCTGGCCGGGAATTTCACGAGACGTATCTTTATACGTACGTTCCTGTGTGACTTGCCAGTAAGTTAAGTCTCGTGGAGCTTTTCATAATGCCCCCATTCAGGCCAGTGAAATATCAGTTCGTCCTTTCGACAAGATGGCAATAGATATTATTGGTCCTATGTTACCAACTGCCAGAGGGCATAGGTACATATTAACATGTATTGACCTATGTAAACGATGGCCAGAGGCCATACCTCTGAAAAATATTACAACAGCTGATATATCTGATGCTTTGATATTAATATTTTCTAGTCTTGGGTTTCCAAGAAAATTACTTTCGGACCATGGACCACAATTTGTGTCTGATACAACGAAGGATGTAATGAAGACACTGAATATAGAAAGAAGTCTCAGCAGTGTTTATCATTCGATGAGTAATGGGTCCGTTGAGAGGCTCAACCGTACTATTAAACAACTTTTACATAAAGTTACGGTAAACAATCCTCAAGATTGGGACAGAGCTATTCCAGCTGTGTTGTTCGCTTACCGAGAAATTCCGCATGAGCAGACCGGTTTTTCTCCGTTCGAGTTAGTGTTTGGTGCTCCTCCAAGAGGCCCAATGGGACTCATTAAAGACTTACTACTCGACTCTAAGATGACTCAGGAAACACAGTCATCTTATGAATACGTTATTAACTTACGTAAAAAAATCATAGAGGCTTGCCGCATGGCAACAGCTTCATCAGAGGCTGCGAAGGAGAGAGCTAGACAATTTCAAAAAAAAAAATTCATATTATTAATATGTTGTCCTACCAGTAATAAACTTTACGCACCGACTTACATGAGAGTAAGTCTTATTGGTGAGTTTGATTTCATTAGCGCAGGGTTGTGCACTAAGGCGTATAGGGGGTTATCCTGTCCGCACGTGTATCTAGACAGTCAGTTGACGTCATCTGTGGGTTTGAGAAGCAAGAATCCCAAGTCCTACAAAGGAAGATTTGGGAGTTCGAAACCCGTGTTTTGAATAAAATATTGATGTTTTAGACCCGGTCCTGCGGATTAGCAGTCGTAGCCGGTAGTCGTCCACGTGAGCGTTCATTTGTTGGAAGAACCACGTATGTATTTATTATAATAATAATGATTGTTCTGCAAAGTCGTGAGCATCTAGTCGATATCAGGTAACTAGCCTGTACCGAAATGGATTCACAGCTGAAGATGTATTTTTATATGCCAGTAAATGCCTATCAAAGAGATCATCGGTAACTACCGTGGATCTACGATATATATATATATTATTAGGAAGCCGTTGGGGTCAGTCACGGCTAATACAAGAGGTAATTCAAGTATCGATGCCTAAGTAACTTTACATGCCTTGAAGGTATTTAGTAGGAACCTGCACCTACGTTCTTTTATGATTCGTTGATGAGGACTTCTTTATATATGAAAATACTAAAGAGCGGGATCTTAGATACTACCAAGTATAATGAGAATCTCCTGTCCTTGAGGAAAGGTCAACCTTGATCAATATAACATTGTACTTAATCTACTTCATGACCTTTATGACTATTGATGTATTCACTCAGAGACCTGGTCAGAATTTACTTGAGGATTCTTCTGAGATTATTTATTTGAACTTTTATTGAGGACATGCGTCCACTATCACCATGTTGAATCACCTATTAACCGTCCACGTTGAATGTATCGTCCCGTATGATGTGATGTTAATAAACCATGTATGAACTTTTCAAGTAACGAGTTTGACTATCATAGTATTGGCACCTGTTGATGTGCCTACGTTGGGTTTGCATCTTTCTGCACCAAGATTTTATAGATTCGCGAAATCAGCACGATTGACACCAAACACTATCAACAATCAATAATAAACAGCCCCAACAGTATGACAAAGAGAGCCAACAATAAGATTTCTGACGTCGACTACATATTAGACATAAAAGGTCAGAAAAAAATTTATCATATAAATATGTTGAAAGAGTTCTTTACCAGTCCACTTCATCTACAGTCTATCTTCCACGACTTAGACGACACATCAGTTAATTCTTATCAATACTCTAGTCTTTCTGTAATTCAGGAAGAAGTAGCATCTTTTCCTGAGGTTGAAATGTCTTTTCCTATACCGGAACTACAATCTTCAGAATCTTGGAGGGATGTTGCTATTTCACCTTCACTTACTTCAGATGAAAATAATTCCATTACTAAACTCCTAGAAACCTACTCTGATGTTCTGACGGATATACCTGGTCGAACTTCTATCATTTCTCATGACATTATACTGAAGGACAGTACTCCTATAAAACTTCGTCCTTACTCTGTACCTATCCATTTTCAAGATAAAACATCTCAAGAACTTAAACAGATGTTAGCATTAGGAATTATCGAACATAGTAACTCACCATTCGCTTCACCACTAGTTATTGTAAGAAAAAAAGACAATAATATACGATTATGTGTAGATTATAGGAAACTTAACGCTCAAACTGTACCAGACAGTGAACCTCATCCTTTGATTGACGATCTACTTATTCGTCTTTCATCTGCTAGATATTTCACAAAAATTGACTTAACCAAGGGATATTGGCAGATTCCCTTAACTGAACAAGCAAAATATTACACTGCATTTTCGACTCCACAAGGTCTGTATCAGTGGAATGTCATGCCTTTTGGGATAATGAATGCGCCTGCAACGTTCATTCGCATGATGCGAAGAATTTTAGCTTGCAGAACAGACATCATCACTTATATTGATGACATCTGTCTGTTTAGTCATTCCTTTGATGAACATGTCATTGGATTAGGTTCAGTACTAGATATTTTAAGAACTAATAACTTAACTGCCAGACCTAGCAAAATGCAAATAGGTTTTCAAGAAATAACATTCCTGGGACATATAATAGGGGCTGGACAAATAAAAACTATTCCTCAAAATGTGTCTAAGATTTTACAGCTATCAGTTCCACAAACAAAAAAACAAGTTAGGAGCTTGTTAGGTTTAGTACAATATTATAGTAGGTTTATTCCTAACTTGTCAACAATTACGGCTGTCTTGTCTTCGTTACTGAAGAAAGATATGCCTACAAAAGTTCTGTGGACAACAGACTGCCAGACAACTTTTGACAAAATAATATCTCTCTTCTCCGGGCAACCTATTCTTAGGTTACCAGATAGTAAAAAAATGTTTATACTCCGTACAGATGCGAGCAATTACGGATTGGGAGGTACGCTATTGCAAGAACACGACGGCGTTCTGCGCCCTACTCTTTATATATCCAGAAAACTCACCGAGACAGAGCGAAACTACTCTGTGATAGATAGGGAGCTATTGGGAGTCGTATGAGCAATACAAAAACTAGAGAAGTTTCTGCTAGGCGCTCCTTTTGTCATACAAACTGACCAACATGTTGTAGCATCACTTAGAAAAGCCAATCATAAGAACGCCAAACTTGCTCGTTTTTCAATCCTGCTTCAGCCATTTAATTTCACCATCGAGGCAATTCCAGGACATGAGAATATAGTCGCTGATATTCTATCCCGCAATCCTTTGCCATATAAGAAGGGAACATAAATAACTCATGGAACCAGAACTTGGTGATGAAACTGACACTTGTTGAATGTTCTGCAAGAGTTTACAAACTTACAAAATTCCAGGTCAAACAAGTTGACAAAGAAGAATTCTACGCACATTCAAAGTTGTAACAATCCGAGTAGAATAATCACATAACATTGACAACGTTGTGAATATGTGCACGGACTTTGGTTAGTGTCCAATCGTGACTCAGTCGAATTCAAATAGGATACATTCAAGATGAAAAGTGAAAATAGGAACAAAGTGACATACAGATATATTTTCATATACTTTCGTCGGAATGATAACGTGATATTCGTGGAACTTTACGAAAGAAGGACAACGTATTCCTTGAGAATGACATTACTTAATAGTATTATAATTAAGTAACATAATAATAAAACAAGTAATATACATACAGCAAAACACAAATAGATAATATAGTTATGCTAGCTAATTGATTGTTTCATTTTTATATGTATGTATGAACTTACTTTAACATAATATTAATATATATAGTAATTCTATATTATTAATTTCTTACTTTCCTTACAATTTTTCTTTTCTTTCCTTATCTATTAATTCTTACTTTCCTTTACTTAGGATAAATTATATTCTATAAGATACTACACAGTCTACATTTAGTTAATATTATGACTCATTAATTTATACTATAATTTTAATTACCATTTTCTATTCGTACTAATTAAGTTAGAACTTTCTTCACAGACATAAGTATTTATAAATTAGTCACGGTTTGATAGTTGACATTTCTTTCTGTTGACATGGACTTAAATTTGACTACGATCTTCGACGATAGTACGTGATTCGTAGATCGATAATCTTTAACATTTTTTTGACATACCCATAATTTAAAAAAAAAAATCTATAGTCTAGATTTTTTTTTTACCCCCGTCGGCCAGGGGAATGTTACAAGAGGATATATGATTTGTAGCAACTAGGTAGTAAGCTCGGATAAAAGTTGCACATTTTAGTTGTTGAAATGCAACAGAGATATATTATAGTTTTTTGCTTTACGATGTTGAAAGCGAGGAGCATAATTTGCGTAGTTTTAATGTGAGGTGTCGCGTTGGTAAGGTAGCACGTGACAACATTGTATTTGTACCCATATGTTGTTATATTTGGTCCTAGACGGACGGAAGTTTTTGAAGTCTCCCAGTAGAAGGATATTTATATCAAGGATTTTCTTGATGAATAGGTATTTGGGTCAGCCTATACTTAGTGGATACAATATTATATCTCAGTGATGAACGGGATTTATGTTCGAAGAGGAGAATGTATTTTCGGGAGCAATCTTAATGGAAAGTATCCAAGAAGGTCACCTTAGTCGCGTAAGTTGAGTTGTTCGATACCGGATTGCCTATCTAGGAATCACGAGTAAATAGCTTGACTGTACCACGACTGAAGGAAGTGACGAATTATGATGTATTAATTGAATTCTGATGAACTGCATTTTATTTGGATGTGATGTGCTATTAAATTGTACTCTGTTCGGACTCTGAACACCACGGACTTATCAGTTGATATTATTGAAAGTTCAGACTGTTGACCCACTATTCATGTTTGTCAGCACGGCATTAGAAGATCTACCATTTGAAGTATTTATCAAAACTAATAATACAACAAAACAGTGGTTATAAACCGGCACACATAGAAGTTAGCAGAGAATACCATAACAAACGGTGGCAACAACCAGACTAAAACTAATAACAATGGAACAATGAAGCACGATACAATCTGTGTAAGTGGTGATAATAAGTTTTGTTCATCGGCAGGAAAATCCGATGTAACATGTATCACTGTTTTTGGAACTTGCATCAGGCATGTTCTTAAGTCGGGAGATGTGTGATAAAGTACATTGATTCAGCGATAAAATTATTAATTATAAGTATAAAAGTTAAAATAATATGAGTAGAAATAGAAATAGTAAAGTTGTAACGCGTCTTCTTTCCCCACGTCAGTAATCGCACTGAGATAAGAACGTAGTGTGAAACCTTATTGCCGCGCCAATGGTATTGGATTTTACAACTCGCCCATCAAGGGTTAACGGTAAAAATTTTGAAAACGACAGGCTTCGTTGTTCCAAGAAAGATAGTAAGAATAAAACAGGGGAGGCATAAACGAACGCATAAAAGTGAGAGAGAGAGCGAACACATGCCACAAATTGTCAAGCGTTAGATTCTTGGACTAGCTACCCAAGACGACAGTGCAAGACGATACAGTGGTAGGTGTTCGGTAACGTGTCGCAAGCTTTGTAGAAATCAAAAATACCCCGCAAAACTTTTTCAGACTATTGGCACACTGAGAAAATATATAAACACACAGACAGCGCTTTCGCTGCAAAAGAGTCAATTTTATGACGTAACAGACTAGTAGTTTCAGTTTTGGAAAACGCGGGAGAGGAGAAAATATGGCGTAATTTATATGATAGTGGAAATTGAAACTAACTCTGGAAAAAATATGGACTTCTTTATTAATGGGTTTAGGATCATAAAACCTAGTTAGTTTGATGGCTTATCTTCTCCTGATAAATAATAGGTTTAAAATACAAAATCTCCCAGTATATAAGAAAGTTATTGACAAAAGACTGTATTTGTTCGTGCAGACAAACGGACAGACTGGCGGTTTTGAAGTCATTTTGCATTCACTAACGATTACAATTTTGAACGCGTTGTTGGAAATGAGACAAGCAAGCATGTATTCTGTTGGAGGAGGGGTAGACAAGGGGAGAGAAATTATGGGATGGCTAACACTAAAAATATATTTTAGCAGTAGAAATCTAAGAATGAGTGAGAAGAAAACTTGTTAGGTCCAAAAATCAAGTCTATTTTTGCTTTTATTTTCAAATTCAAAAGTAGTCGTTCGCTCATTGGCGAACGCCTTTTATAATATTTAAAAAATTCAAAGTCTCGACGCCATTTGTATAATACAGTCCCTCGAACAGGACGTTTGAAATTTTGGGAAGTGTGACTTGTCTTATTAAATTAAATATATAAAGTAAACCAAAAAAGGCATCACAGTCCAGCCAGCAGGACATCCGGAGTTTGCTAATCAACGTACGTGTGTTTATTCATTGAATTTATGGTAAGGCAGAAATTATTCATATATATTTTGTTTTAAAATGTGAGTGTGAGATACTGCCATTACGACTGTAAGTAATTAGGTCCCTAGCTGATATATGCAGGGCCTAGAGGTAGAGTTATGCTATAACACATTGCCAGTTTTGTAAAATACACATGTTTTGTGAAATAAACATGTTTTTTAAAGGGGCCAGATGGACAAAGCTCACCTATCCTATTGTATGGAAGAAAAGAAAGATTAATATTATTATTGCAGATGTAGGGCCGCCTTGAGAGGAGAGACATGTGAACAACACTGGTACACTTTGTAATGGATGCGCTGGGTTGGTCAATTAAGATATGACCCAGATCTTTATTTCTCATGTATTATAATTTGTAGAAATAACAGTTTAAGTATGATATCAACAAGGAGACATTATTTCATTGTTACATGGTTTTTATCTGGCACTAGCCCGGTGCCAGATGTCATTGAAAAGCAGTTGAGAAGTCGTTTCATTTCCAGTAGTGACAGGGGT